>RCUC01139015.1:0-33798 GCA_003697995.1 Taxidea taxus jeffersonii | reverse complement strand
AAAAAAAAAAAAAAAGACCTCACAAAGTACACCGAGTGCCTATTGGGGTATACTGTGAGGTAGACAATCGAAGAGTTTAGAGTTTTGATTTACAATTTTGGGGTTTTAGATGGAGATTGGATGGGATGTCAATGAAGAGTGTGACTTGGGCTACATCATCCCCTTTCTGAGCATGACTCAGGAGGGAAATGAACAAATTTGACTCTATAGTTTACTCCCTTTCCCAGCTCTGCCATCCTGTGAAAATGGATAAAAATGGTCTATTTTCTCGTAGATAGATGATAGTTAGATAGATAGATAGATAATCTCTCTAGGTATAGATCTTTCTTTCTTTCTAGAGAGATCACGTTCTCTATATATAGATGATACAGATGTTTATAGATCTGTAGACAGATCTATGGAGACACAGATATATATGAGATATACAGAGAGAGAAATCTTTCTACATAATGATATGAAAATATGTTTATGAAGCATATCTAGATACATATTAAATATATTTTAAAGACTTAAATAGTATATGTACACTTATGCTTTTTTTAAATATATAAAATACACATAAATATATATACATTATTCCATATCATCTCTACCTATAGCTATTTAAATCTTCAGATCTGTTAAATTTGAGGTCTGAAAAGATATCTTTCCTGGCTTTTGGGTCTGTAATACCTAGTCACTAAAACCAAAAGCTCCTTAGGACTTTAAATTCTGCTTCTGAACATGAGCCGTCTGTGAGACCTTAGGCAAATTGCTGTCCCTCTCTGAACTTCAACTTCCTCCTCTATGAAATGAATATGGAATGATGAAACCTAGTTCATAAGATTGTTGAGATGATTAAATAAAATATTGTATCCGTCACAGTCTATTTCTACCCACATATCTGGTGCCCCTCTCAGGAAGGAACTGCAAATACATAAGGAAAGCTGAAGTTAGGAATGGATATGCAAGCTGGATGAATATGGGTAATTTGGGGAAATTTATTTTTGATGTCACATAAGGTTTTCTGTAGTATGAAAGAACACTGCTGTGTCCCTGACAGTCTCAAGAAACCATCTAGGTGAAGCCCCTGCCCTTTAAAGAGAAGGAAATTCAAGGCCCAGAGTCTTGGGTCTACCGAAACACGTCACCTGTTGGTGACACAGTGGGGCCAAGAACGCAGCAATCTCTGGTCCCCGATCTAGGGTCTTTCTCTCTGCACTTGGCCTCTTAGTCCAGTGGGTCAGTTTTACGTGAGCTGCAAGTCACCAGTTTGCCACAATCATTCTCAGATCTGCTCGTCATCCATCCCAGACTCTTCTGCCTTGTTACTCTTTCATGCTACCCAATGGACATCCTTGCCTAGAATGCTTTATTCAATGAAAACCCTATCTGGAAGCCAGATAGATAAAAAACAGAAGAAAGTAAAATGCTCTGGTTAAATCAAGATTACAGTATTAGTAGTCTGGTGTGTACTCACACCCTTCTGTCCATGATGGGTGCTTAGGAAACCTTGGGGTTCTGTAGATGACATTTTAAAAAAATTAACATTCATGTCATAATTTTGCCTGAATAGAATTTTATTGCATGGATGTAGAAAACTTATTTGGCCAATCCTTTTGTTGGGCATGTAGTCTGTTTCTGATATTTCATTAGAAAGATTTATAAGAAACAAGATATTTGGTTTATGAAAAGCTTCCTTTTATGTATTGGCTCCTAATAGATTTCCTGTCTGGAAGGTGTTACTTTCTTTCCCTCGGGAAGGATATCGAGATTAGCCATGGCTCAATATGGATGCCTACATTTACCAGAGCCATGGAATTAAGTAAAACATAGTACCATTCTCTGGCATTTAGGTCTTTGGAGACAGAAGCTGAGGAGAGAGGCTTCAGGTATTGCTGGATCAAGGGCTTAACTGACATCCTCATGTTTATCACTGGGGATCTCATTCTCAATGCTCTGTCTCCTCTGTGTGCTGGACTCATCCTCACACACACAGATAGGTTTCTTTCTCACAGACAGAAGGAAACTGCCCACCAGGCTCTTGCAAAAGAGAATTTTGTTGTATCTTTCAATTAATGGATACTGATCCATTAATTAATCCAATTAATGGATACTGATAGCCTCTGTCTTTTGGATACTCTGTTTCTCCAGATCCATTCTCCACTTTTTTCTCACTCCCTTACTCATGGCTTTAGCCAGGTTCCCTTAGCCTCTTGTCTGTAGTGGGTTTGACAAATGGGAGACTGCATTAGTTTTCCTAGAGTTTTCTTGCTTCAGTACCACAAACCGAGTGGCTTAAAACAAGAGAAATTTATTCTCTCTCAGTTCTGGAGGCTGGAAGCTCCAAATCAGAATTTAAATTTCCTTCTGCAACCTGTAGGAAAGAACTCTTGTTTGCCTCTTCCACCTCCCGATGTTTGCCAGCAATTCTTGAAGATAGATCCCTCCCATCTCTGCCCTGCCATCACATGGCTGTCTTTTGCCCTTGCCTGCTTCTATGTCTTTCTGTTTCTATTAGGACATCAGTCATAACAGACTAAGGGCCCACTCCACTCCAGTATGACTTTACCTCAACTAATCACGTCTGCCATGATCCTGTTTCCAAGTAAGATCAACTTCTGAGATACTGGGGGTGAGGACTTCCACAGATCTTTTGGGGGAGAGGGGGACACACAATTCAACCCATCACAGACAGCAGAGAGGGGAGGAAAGAGGGAGAGGCTGTGTATTTATTTCCCCAGGGTTACTGAAGCCCACGGCCTTTGTAAAATACCCTCACTTCTATCAGAGGACTTTTCGGGGATGCTGGTGACTTCCTCTCCATGCCCATTCAGGTCTATGGTGGGGGGGCACAGCTTCCTGAGTTGCTAGCCTTCTGCTTTATCTTATTGATTTCCTGTCCTTCAACTTGCTATCCTACTTGAGCATACCATCTCCCACACACCAGAGGGTAGAGCTAAATGCACGGGACGTGTCATCATTATAGCTTTTGGGAGCGCTATGTGGATGGAAACCCCTTGAGGGTGTTGTTAACATGTGGACTCTGTGGAATCTGAGGTAATAGGTTGGAAGCCCGAGACTGGGCATTTTCTAACAAGCTCCCAGCCGGCAAGGTGAGCGCTGACAGACTGTGGAGGAAGTGGCACCAGGCTAATGCTAGGAATTCACAGCAGCGAAGAGAGAGAGAGAGAGATCACCTATGCCACGGGCTGGAGGAGCACAGGGGCAGTGGTGAAGTGACATCTTTTAGGATGTCCCGTGTCAAAGGCCCTGTCAGATCCTGACTTTAGAACTGTAAATATTCTGTGAGGTGGGGCTGGAACCATTTTGGGTGGGGAAGTAGGAACTTTAATAAAAAAAAAAATCACTCTTCTTTGCTTTCTCCAATCTTTCCACTATAGTCTTTTTTTTTAAATTTTTTTAAATTTTATTTATTTATCTGACAGACAGAGATCACAAGTAGGCAGAGAGAGAGAGAGAGGAGGAAGCAGGCTGTCCGCAGAGCAGAGAGCCCGATATGGGGCTTGATCCCATGACCCTGGGATCATGACCCGAGCCGAAGGCAGAGGCTTTAACCCACTGAGCCACCCAGGCGCCCTTTCCACTATAGTCTTAACCATATGTAATCACCTTTTAAAAAGATACAAGTCATCTAAAAAAAAAAGTGCTGCGGTTTCTACAGTAACCCTGGCCCATCTGAGGGCCGGCTTTCCTCAAGGCCTCAGACACATTGGCCCAGGGGTCAGTAGCCAGCTGGGAAGGTTCATCTCTTTTTTTTTTTTAGATTTTATTTATTTATTTGTCAGAGAGAGTGAGCACAGGCAGACAGAGTGGCAGGCAGAGGCAGAGGGAGAAGCAGACTCCCTGCTGAGCAAGGAGCCCGATGCGGGACTCGATCCCAGGACGCTGGGATCATGACCTGAGCCAAAGGCAGCCGCTTAAGCAACTGAGCCACTCAGGCGTCCCGGGAAGGTTCATCTTCAGGGGCCCTAGCTGCTCCTTCTCTATCTCCTCCCTGAGAAAGGATATAATGGTTGCCATCTACTTCTAACGCCAATGGGCTGCTCCTCTCAGAAGGGGCTATCTAGGCCACATCGCTTCTCCTTGTGGTCTAGAACAGAGCTATCACCACCTGGGCCGTGGCTCTCATCCACATGAGGAAGCCTTTAGAAAGCTTTCCAGCAGGGCGCCTGGGTGGCTCAGTTGGTTAAGCATCTGCCTTTGGCTCGGGTCATGATTCTACAGTCCTGGGATGGAGGCTTCGTGGAGCTCCCTGCTCAGCAGGGAGCCTGCCTCTCCCTCTCCTTTTGCTGCTCCCCCCTGCTTGTGGCTCTCTTTCTCTTTCTCGAATAAATAAATAAAATCTTAAAGCAAAGAAAAGTTTCGGCAGTTTGACTTTACTGTAACATCCAAATTCTGTTATGCAAATATGGATTATATATGGATATAAATATCCATATCCAAATATGTGTGTGTATATACATATATATGTGTGTATATACATATATATATATGTATATATATAAAATCCATCGATGATGGATTGAAAACACAAGACAAGGGGACAAGGGTCTGGCCCTTCACAGAGCCTTTGAGAAGAATCTTCTGGAAGACCTGATCCCAAGGAAGGGAATCCCAGATAGTCTCTGGGTCAGAGGCACTTGTGAGGATGGACCAGGGAGCTAGATTTCCCCAGCTCTGCAGTTGGCTTATGTGGGTACGGTCCCTTCAGCCTTCCTATGAGGTCACATTGCGTCAAGGACGGAAGGCTGTGAGACATCATCTTCACGTCAGCCTTCAAATTTCGCAGCAATTTATGGAGGTGCCAGATTGAGACACAGTGAGCGTTGACAGGGAAAATACGGACCAAAGAGGAGGCATTTCTATGCAGCACCCACCAAAGAAGATTCGGGGTCAGTTCTCCTCATACACATAGAATTCGGAAGGCCCATTTCCAATGCCATTACATGACCCCTTTCTCCTTCCCAGTTTTAGTCCTTTTTCTCTCCTTTCTCCGCCGTTTTCCATCCCTTTAACTTGTTTTTCATAAAGCAATCTAGGGAAAGGCCGCCCTGTGGAAGGGTTTCATATACAAGAAATTACTATTTTTATGCATTCCCCCTTAGGGTACACTCCAGCACAATCCATACTTTTGTGGGCATTTTTTTCCCTATAATGTTTGTAGCCAGAATATGGAACCAGCTTCAAGAAAATTAAACAGAACAAGAGAAGCCATGTGCCCCGCAATTAAAGGAAACACTCCAAGTAGCAATAGGAACCCGACAGGACAGTGCACGGTGCCAAGGGAAAAATGTGCAGCAGGAAAATCTGCCAAGTGTCCCTGATTTGTAAAGATTTTTTTCCATATTTAGGTAAATTAATGTAATTATTTAATGCCTCCTGCAATAGTAATAGGATTGCGCTTGGGCCTTTTCAACATATGGTGCTGGCACCAAAATCCTCTTCGAGGGAGGAAAAAAGATGTGTGTGGGGGGGTGTGGGTATCAAGGCTCAGATCTCATTTGCCGGTTTTAATGTTGGAGGTCTGCCTGGCCCTCAGCTGCGGGGGACGGTGTGTGGCAAAAGAGCTGGGGCAATTGGCTCAGGGCCTGTCACCGGTTGGTGGGGACAGCAGACATTAATCGATGTGTCCTCCCCCACCCCCCTGCATGTTCCTTCCTGGAGCCTGGCCTTGGGAGTTGGGAGCCACGGGCAGATAGTCTCTCTTCCAAGACCTCCGAAAGTGACTGAGAAAGGAGGGCACTGAGTTCCTTCACTCTCTCTTATGTTACGTGACTTTCAAGGATGTCACCATTTCTAACGTTTCTGCTACCAGACCTAGGTGCGGGGTCCCCTTGTACAGACTATCCCACGCATGGCCCAGAGTCTTCCCTGCATGGGGGACCTGGCTTACTTAAAACTCTACATAGCAGATGGCAAATCCATTTAGATCCAAAATTTGGATAATCTCTTCAGAATGCAGCAGCTATTACGTGAGGCCAAAGGCCCCCCTCCGTCACCTGAAAATCAATCACCATAACAACAGCATTTAATTTTTTTAAAAAATTGAGTGCTTAGTTTATGGGCTAAAGAGTACAAGATACACCACCTCTTTGGCACAAGGCTTATCACTTCAGAGGAGAGATGGGCGAACGCACACCAAATAATAAGAAACACTGGGGACAGGATGAATGGTGTGGTGTGGGCTTCTCTTTCCAGGTGGCTCAGTCAGTTGAGTCTGACTCTTGGTCTCAGCTCAGGTTGTGATCTCAGGGCCATGAGATTCAGTCCCATGTTGGGGTGTGCACTCTGTGGGGAGTCTGCTTGAGATTCTCTCTCTCCCTCTCCCTCTGTCCTTGCCCCCCCTTGCTCATTTTTTCTTTCTCTCTCTCAAATTAATAAATGTTATATATATATATATATATACATATATATATATGTATACACATGTAAATATAAATATACACACACACAGAAATTTGGGGGGCAAAGAAGTGGTTAAATGCCAAACTTGAATTTGGCAGGACTTGCTGAAACAGATAGAAGGGGAAGAAGCAACATTAAGGACCCTGGAACACAAATGGCATGCTTGGGAGTTTATGAAGAGTAGAGTGGAGAACACCTTGTGGGGAGGAGAAAGCAAGTTTACATGAGCAATCTTAGAGAAGTCTAAAAGCAAATTTTCCAAGGACTTTCTAATATTCTTTTCAAGACTATTATGTGCTCCAGGATCTCAAAAATCTTACTGCCCTCTGATAATTTTCACCTCATGATGCTACTGTGCTCTTTCCAGAAGAATTCCTACTTCCCTCTGGGGATGAGTTAAGGAATTGCCATTTATTTGGGTCTACCAGCAGGGGTTGAAGGATTGGGCCACCAGTGGTCATCCTTGGCCCCCACTGAAGGCCTCTGGAAGAGCCTCTCATGTTTTACCTCTTGCTTTGATGGAAACATCCTTGGATAGAAGCTGGCTTCTGAATCTGAGTGTCCTCATGTCTAAGCAGTGACCAAGCAGGCTGGCTCTATGTGGGATTGTCCCATGTTTATCCCAGATGCTGGGATGGCATATAGCCAGTAAAGCTGGACTCTGGTGTTTATGGATCCAGGCTTTAAACCGAAAGCTGCATTTCTCAATTTGTATATCTCAAGTCCAGGCTAAGGCACTGAGAGAGAATGCTTCTCGGTCCCTGGGGACCCATTAAAGACTGTCCAATTCTTGAACCTGAATGATCTCCCTGATACTTCCAGCCAAATTCCAGATCATGCGTAAGTGGGGTTCAGTGCTTTCTTGTCATATGACACTCCTCCCACAATTTTGCCCATCATAGGCAGGCAGATATGGGAGGGAAGAGGCATATTTTACAACCCTCAGGGCAGGCAGGGGAAAATATGTGTCCGCACTATGGAAGCGTAGCCTGAGGAACACTTGGAAGCTAACAGGGTTCAGTAAATAAGTGCTTAATGAATGTTAGCTGAATGAATGAATGGATGGATAGATGAAATTTAGAGTCCTGAGATCTTGGCTTGAGCTTGTCTTTACTATTTCGTGATATTGTTAAGTTATATTCCATCTAGGATTCTCTATTCATCTGTTAAATGAGTAAATGCCTCTCTGCCTTCTTTATTTAAATAGATTCGAAGATCACATAAGATTATGAGTGCAGAGGTCCTGCTGCTGGAATTGGTGTCACACAAAGAAAGGGGATGGCCATCATGACAGCTGAGCACATGTATTCTTGGAGGACCCTCCAAGGGAACAATCCATCTGGCTATGATATTCAAGACATCATCTACACAATACCAGGACTTTTCCAACTCTCTTCTCCCAAAACTGGATCTCCAAGCAGATCTGGACAATTTGGATTGCTTTTTCTGTGAAGGTAGGGTAAAATGAAGAGTGAGAGATGATCAGTGAGTACAGATCTACCAGCCTGGCACGGCTACTCCAAGTCTATCAGGAGCCTTAATACCTGAAATCCTGAGTTGGATTATTCTGCTAATTTGGTTTGTTGGTAGCTCTCCTACTTAGGAAAGGTAGTAAATATATTAGATAAGATTTTCTTTGTAGAACACCTTCATTCATTCAACTAATGTTTTTGAGCTGCTGCTATGGTAATGTGCTAAGTTAAGTGATGGATATTTCAATCCTTATCTCAAGAAGGTAACAGTCATGCTGGCATAGCAAATAGATAATATTTTAAGTGCCCACTTTAATCTTTTGTAATCCCAATTTTAAGGCTTCCAAGGCCACATTATGACTGATAGAAATGCTATAATCAATTAACAGTATTTCCAATAGGCATAGTAGGGAAAGCAGCAACATTTGTTGCATATTAATGAATGTAAAAAAAAAAATGTATTATTCTCCAGTCTTGGGGCTGAATTTCACCCTATCAGGATAATAGTAGCTGCTCAAAAAAAAAAAAAAAAAGAAAAAGAATCTCCCAAGTAGAATGACTTTAACATAATAGAAGTTTACTTCTTACACATGTCATGTCCAAAACGGATCTTCCTAATTGGCCATTAGCTCACTTCTAAGAGGTGATGCAAGGACCCAGGTTCCTTCCACATTGTGGCTCTATTATTTTTAATGTGTGATTTCTAGGTGACTCTGCTTTTCTGTAGGAAGCCAGTGGAAGGGGAAAGGAGGATGGTGCAGGTCTGAAAGAGCCACCCATGGCTTCTGCTCCTATTCCATTGGTAATGTTCTGTGACCCCATCTAGACACGAAGGAAGCTGGCAAAAGGACATGGCTTCCTCTCCACAACTATACACCACCTTTGTTGGATAGGGAACCATTGCCTCAAACAATTTCTCAATTTTTTCCAATTAAGCCTGCCTCAGCTCATTCTTTTTCTTCCTGCAATGAGCCTGGCTTCTTTTATTTGAAGCTGGAGAAAGTCCAATCTGTATCTCTATATATAGGTACTATCTTCACCAAATTTTTAAATACAGATGGTCTTTTCCCATTCCCTTCCAACTTGCTGTGGAGCAGAAACCCAGAGACAGGGTGTACCATTCTCATTCAGGGTTCTGCCAGGTGTTGTCAGGAGGAACTGTTTAAGGAAAAACACCCAACAGGGTGTATAGCCATAAAGATTGCTGAGACTTTGCCCCAGGGGGAATGCAAGGATTTGCATTTCTCTTCACTAAGCCACTAGCTGAGACTTGGCCTTTACAACTCAATGTTTGAAGTTCTGGGGCTGCTTATATAAACATGCTATTCTAACAGCACCTGGCAGCCCAATATAAAATTAATTTTACTGTATCTTACAAGCCATATAGAGCCTTTATGGTAGAGGGCAGCATTAGGTCTTTACATAAAGTCTAGCAGATAATTTTATCTAATTTCATTGACTGTGGTTAAGTGGTGTTTTTTTTTCTTTCTTTTTTCTTTAACCCCTTTTGTTGCTACTTCCAAAGCCCCACCCAATCTCTCCAGCACTCTGTCCATGAAGCACATGGAAGAAGAATCTGGGGGACTGAATCATTCCTACTGATTATTCTGGAGTCTCTGTCCCTGACAGTTGACTCCAGTTTTCCTGGGAGTAAGAGTGAAGGTCAACCAGTATCTGGACCCCGTCTACATGGATGGGCCAGCCCAGTCAAAGCCAGGATCGCCAACCAACCCCCACCCCCGACCCTGAAGGATATATGCCTTTCTCTGTGCTCTCTTCCCATATCAATCCTCACTTTGGGAGAGGAGGCAGAAAGACTCAGTGCAAAGCCATAGGGTAGGACTAGGTTTATATCCAAGCCCTCCTTTTACCTGCTGTGTGATCTTGGGCAAGAGACAACCTTTCTGAATCTCACTTTATTCATTTGTTAACTGGGGGTAAAAACTGCTTCTTTCAGCATTGTTGCGAGGTTTATCTGGGATAACCTAGCACAGTACCCATATGACATCACAGCTCAGGTATCAGTTAGGGTAGAGTGATGTTACTTCCTGCATTAAACAATACCTGGTCTCAGTGCCTTAAGACAATATAAGTTAGAGGTGATGTAGATGCATCATCTGTCTCTACATTCCATTGGCCAGAGTTTGTCACACGCTCTCACTTGGCTGTAATGGGCAGAGGTGGGATTGGGGAAATGTAGTTAACAGTCCAGAAAAACGGAGTGTCGGGCATGAGTAAATGCCAGCAGCTACAGCAAACAGGAAGGGAGAATGTTCCTCTCCTGCCATCTCTGGCCTCCATCCTGTGCCTGAGTCTGATTCCCACCACGACCTCTTCTCTGCTTTCTCTGTGTCCCAGTGGGCTGGGTACTTCTTCCTCTTTCAGACTGGCACAGAATACTGCGTCCTGGGAATGGGGGCATCTGGCTCTGAGTGGCCACAGAGGGGCCAGATGATGTGACCTGCAAGTGATAATTTTGGCCAGTGGTAAATGGGAGAGAGAGCTGGGCAGATAAATCCCTTTGCTCTGTCCCAGGGACTGCCCCAGCATGCTGTCCCTCCTTGCAGCTGGTGAGGAGGGGGACGCCTGCCATGTCACTTTGTGATGTGTGAGAAAATATAGCTCCTGCATTAATGCAAATGCTGCATTGCCCCACCTCTCCCCCTGTGCCTCACTCTCACTGTCCTGGGCTTGCCCAACCCCAGTACAGGGCTGCATCTTCATCCTTGCCAGAGACCATTTTCTGCATGACCAGGGCTGAGATGTCCTTCTGATATTTATTTTCTATTCTATTATTCACCCCATGCCCCCTTACCCCTGGCCAAGCTTCTGAGTTCCAATGGCATTGGTCTCCTTTGGGATCCTCTAAAGAAACATGGCTTGCCCCTTGTTCTCTCCAGGCCTGTGCTCATGCCTCCTTTCTGTGTGGGGCCCTCTTCACTCTGGAATGCAGTTCAATGTTATTTCCTTGACTCATCCTGGGACCTTGCACTCAGTGTACCTTCCTTAGGCAAGGCTCATCTCCCCTCCTGTCCAGATTCGTTTGGGGCCTCTGATTGCCCTTGGGCAAACATCCTGTACTCAATCTTCACAGCACTCATCACAGTCTGACATGATATATTTGTGGGAATATTTGATTGATACCTGTTTTCTCTACCAGACTTGAAGCTCAATGATGTGTAAAATGACATTATTCTATTCTGCCCTCTACTCTGTTACTAGCATGAAGATCGCTTCTAGCATAAGGTAGGATTTCAAGAAATACTTGGCTTTTTCTTGAATCATCATTTCTCCCTGACCCATGGTAAGACATGGAGGAACACAGAGAGGAACTCTGAGGGCTTTCTGCCATGGTCTGCAATTGTAGGATTGGACATCAGTTAATTTGTAGAGCTTAGCAACATCTGAGAACATGGATTGCTTGTCTAGCCCCAGCTGAGGACACCCATCCTTTGAGCCGGATCTTTGTGTTGGCAGCCAACACAGTACCTGAAACATAGTAGGTGACTTAAAATATATACATATATATTTTAATAGACACAAATGATGTTACTATTCCGTCTCGCTCCCCTCCTCTTACTTCCTTACTTGGGCGACCTTCCATATGTGGGCTCTCTCCACACGTATGATCAACTACTTAGAGGTCTATGTAATGACAAAAATAGTAGTAGTAATAATAATAACAAATCACATTTATTGAGCACCTGCTGGACATTTGATATTTATTGGCTTATGTCCTCCTCCCAGTTCTGTGGAGTGATAAATGGGCGGACTTGCTCAAGGTCAAAGCTAATGAGCGGCAAAGCTGGGATCTGAATTCACCTTCATTCTGCTCCCAAGCCTGTTCTACACTTTTCACTCCATCAGGCTGCCTCCATTGGAGCCCCTGGATTGCCCAACAGCACCAGTAGCCATCGTGCATGCCGCGGAGTCAAGTGGAATGGTCACGAAGAGTTGTTGTGTGTGATTTGGGGGATGGTGTCTCTCTGGAGGGTGCCCTGCTTCCTCACAGGGCTGTGCGAACTTTCCTTCCCAGCATGGCTCAGTATGCAGATAGACCTCCCTCCCCCCTGTTCCTCCTGGGGCCATTCAGCTGACAGCTGCGGAAGGGACGCTTGCCTGCTGAAAAAGGGTCCATAATTTCCCTCTGGCAAGAGACTGCAGTCCAACTTTGGAGAGGACAATTAGCGTGCTCTCAGCTGGAACAATAGGAGCAGCAACAGATGCTTCTCGTCCCAGGGATGCTCCAAGCCACAGCCTCTGCTAATGGGAGGCTTTCTTCTTCCTCGCGGAGGGAACCTGGCAGCCATGCCAGCAGCCTGAGGGCGGGGCTGCCCCCGAGCTGGTAGGAGAGAAGCCTGATCGGAGCAAACCAGAGGAGCAAAGACCTGCAGGCATCTAGTCACCAACTTCCTTGGGGGCCAGGGTACCACCCCATCTTCCTCCAGAGGAGGAATTGCTCAGGACCAGTTCTGCTCTGATCCAGGGTTTCAGCAAACTCCAAAAAATGTGGCCAAATGCTTAAGAGCAAGCAATCTGGAGTAAATAGATGTGGCTTTCAGCCCTCCATACCACTTACTAGCTGTGGTCCTTGGAAAAATCGAGAACTTCTCTAAGCCTCAGTTTCCCCTTTTGTAAAGCAGGGCAATAATTGTGGGAACACTGCAAGTTGGTTTGGGGGAGATGAAATAAAATAACATATGAAAACAGCTTACCGTGAAAGTTCTGAAGAATGCTTCATGTAGAAGGGCCCATGTGTGTCATAATCACCTTCATCTCTGGGGACTAGCACATAGTGTGTGCCCAATAAACACATAATCAGACTTAGAGCCATTTAGAGGCAGAGGAACCTCTAGAGATCCTCTAGCTGGTGATGTTCACACTGCTTACTTGGAAGTGTGTCAGGGGGATCTCCATGCTTTCTTTTGAATGTTTGTTAACTGTGTTAATGAAATGTGTTTTAGCCTATCGGTTGACCCCAAACATGTTACGCTGTGTTGCCAAGGCTAACTCACTTCTCTGAAGACCTTAACTTTCCATTTTGGCTAGACGAGATTCTGAGATTGTAAATGAGCATTTACCATTTGTAAGTGTCTGTGAGAATCTCCTTGTTTCACCATGAAAACAAAAATTAAATATAAATTAGATGATTATAGCAGATATAAAGCTGCCCAGCTCTTCCATCACCTCGGATTTCAATATCTGGTTTATATCAGACATATGATTGTTCTTGTTTACATAAGTAAATGTTAGACTTTGGAATATGCAGGAATAAACATACACCAGTTAAGTTCCACTTCTCTTTGGGTTTCCTTCTAAGATTTGGCTATTTAAAAGTAAAGCCTCAGTACCACTGATTTTTTTCCATCTCCTTAATTTTGAAGAAACGGTTTCAGTCACGTGAGGAAAGAGGTTTGTCCAAGGATCACTGGTGCGGAACTGGGACCATCACCAGGAGACTTCAATGCACATCTCTCTCTGGACCCAGGCTCTTTCCCAACCACAACCATACAACCAGTTACAGTTCACCTCTGACCTCCATGATGAAAACCAGAAAGACCACAGTGTCCGGATTCACTGTAAACTCACCCATCTAGCTTAGCACTCAGTTGGTTTTTGGTGGTTTTGATCATGTTGAAGCCCATGGCAACATTTGACACAATGACAAAGGAGAAACTTTGGGGATCCAAAGCCAGCCTGCTTGCTACCTATGCCCTGGCCTCTGCAGAGCCTAATTTCAGGGACTCCTAAGTCTCTAAGGCTTGTTCAGTGAATAGTAATTGGATTTCTTCTTGCTTTCTTTCCTCCCTCCCTCCCTCCTAACCTCCCTTTCTTCTCCCTCCCTTTCTTCCTCCCTCCATCCCTTCCCTTCTTACTTTCCTTCCCTTCCTTCCTCCCTCCCTTCTTTCCTCCCTTCCTCCCTTCCTTCCTTCTTTAAATGCTGACATAGTAGTGCCTACTATGGCCAGGCACTGTTCCAGCTATGACAGAATGTTCAACAAAACAGTCCAGATATCACTTCTCAGGGTGTTTACCATCTACCGGGGAAGATGTATAGTATGTATATAAGTAATAATAGCCGTATAAGTGTATTACAGATAATGAAGATGCTCGTACCTGCCTCAGCTGGGCATACTCTTCTCTTGACTTCCCTCACACTGGAGAGAGCATCCTTCAGAGCAACTCAGTGCTGCCACTGCCATGGTGAAGGCAGAAGGGCCCTCTGTCAACAGAGACCTATTCTTACTCAGGGTGTATTAGATGCCTCAGTTGGAAAGAGCGATACTCTCGGCTCCATCTAAGGAGCAGCCCTAGAAGCTTCTGCTCCCACGTGAACCTGGGCCAACAGCCTGATGTCTTCAAAGCCTGTTTTCCAGGACTCCACCCTGGCAGGCTTTCTGAGAAATTCTGATGTTGTCTTGGGACAGCCTCTTGTGAGGCTGAGGGGGCCAAAGCCGGAAGGGCTGGGGTTCAACTTTACTCACTGAGGGTAGAGAAGGACCCCCATGGTGGCTGGCCAGGCCTACCAAGAACTGTTTGGGGCCCTCTTGCACCATGCTTCAGCCTCTGTTGGGTTAGGGAGCAGTAGACCTCTGCTCAGGAACCCTCCTGCAGATGCCACCTTGTGGCCACCCTGAGATGTCACCTGGGTTTATCTGGACTATGAGGAGGAAAATATCTGCCTGTTCCACACTCATTGACACAAGAAAGTACCAGGGATACACCAGTGTCCATGAGAGACAAGACCTCTCTCCTCATGGAACCTCCTTTCCTGTGGCATGGAGAAACAGTAAGTAAGCCCCCGCTGTGGTGGTCCGTTTTCGGTGTCAACTTGGCTAGGCTTTACTACCCGGCTACTCCATTAAAATCTAGGTGTTGCCATGAAGGTATTTGGTAGATGTGGCTAATGTCTACACCCAGCTGATTTTAATTAAAGGAGATTATTCTTGGCAACCTGGGTGGGCCTCATCCAGTTAACCAAGGCCTTTAACAGCAGCACTGAGGTCTTCCTGAGGAAGAAGGAAGTACGGGCGGCACAAAACACTGGAATTGAGACCTGGACAGTGAGGAGGAGCTAGCCCGGTGAAGATCAGGAGCATGAAGCACCAAGATGGCAAATCAGCTGGTACTGAGGCAAGAGGAAAAGCTGCTTCTCCAGGGAGGCTGGAGTGAGAGGTGTGGTGAGACTGGGTCAAGGGGGTTGGCGGGAAGCAGTTGGGACCAAACCAGGAAAAGCCAGGAACACCGGGAACAACTGTGTCCATGGGATTTAGTGCAGAGGGTTGCTACCGGTGGGTTTTGACAGGGAACCTTAAGAAAACCACTGAGCCTAAATTAATTTGTAAAAGAGTGATTCTCACTCCATTTCCTACCAGGCTCCTTTACAGACCAGCTGTGAGCATCCTACACCGTACGGGGTGTCACTGTGTTTTTCAAAACTAGAGTATGTTTTGCCGAAAGGGAAGAGAAGGCTTTTATGAAGCAGGGGAAATGAACCAAAGTTGTGGAGGTAGGTGCTCAATTTCCCTTGGATGAAATGTAAACCTACAAGAGAAGGTCATAGAATCTGGCTCTTCGGGATCTGTCTGGGTTGGATTTCTGTGTACCTGAGGTTGGCCAGCTACACTGAGAATGACATTCCCCAGCTTTGGACAGCCCCTCTGACTCTGACAACGGTCCCTTCCTTACAAGAAGTCTCTGGAGATTAAAAATTTGGTCTGTGCCCACCAACAGATCAAGACAAGGCCAGAGTGGGTTTCATCTTGTGCTCGCCCTGTCATCAGCCCTCAGAGATCTCTGAGCTGGCCTGAGTAGGATGGAAGTACTAGCAAAGACATATTTGGGGGCAAGAGATTTAGTAGAACAGGGAAATTAGTGGCTCATATAATTAAAAAGTCCATAGGTATTTCTACCTTAAGTCATGATTAGATGCAGAAGAGATGATCAGTGCTGTCAAGATGTTTTCTTTGCCATGTCTCATTTTACTGCTGTCTTTGGATCCATTTTCTGATATCCCTTCCATTAAAGGAGCAACATGGCCACTGACCATTTCAGAAACTCTAAGGGAAAGTGAGCTCCCCTCTTCTCAAAAACTCCTGATCATCCCATGGTTTACTTGGGTCTCCTCCTAATGCATTGATCATCCACTGTCAAGATTTCCCATGGTGGGGACTGGAAAAGTCCTAGTTCAGCCCATGGACCCCTGATCCATCTGACATTCCTTGACAGTCTATTCACTTGGCCTGTGCATAATCCTTGTTCCACTTGAAAACACTGATGGATACTTCAAGAATTCATTGTTGACTTAGGAGATTTGAGAAGTGAAGAAGGGTTGTGTGATACAATATAAAGGCAGTTCAAAGCAAAGAGGTACTAAAGAAGCAGAGCTCACCCAAATTTCTGCGGAATATTTGATTGTGCCCCCAATGCAGGCATGAAGAGGAGAGTGGAGAGACTTTCACTCTATCACCATTTCCTCTTTCTAAGAATCCTCAATGCTCAGAATCATGACATCAGCTCAAGGGACTCAAACCTCAAAGAACATTGAGCAAAGCCTACCTATACGTTGGATGGGTTTAAACTTGAACCAGGCAAAGTTGCATTATTTTCCTTTTGTTGATCTATTTTAATTTTATAAGTCATGTGTATAGAACATATATAAAAATAAAGGATATATAAAATCAAAACCTTACAAATAAAGGTATAACACGTCTTTAAGTCCCTTTCCCTTCAATCCTGGTCTCTTCCTACCTCCACAGACACAGACACCATTAACTAGCTAGGGATGTGAACTTCTGAGCTTCCTGTGATTTGCATATAGAGAAATGATGTATGCCTGGAAAATAAATAATATTGTTTTATGATTTATTGACTTAACATACAGATCCTTCAGCTCTGTGTATTACTCTGAAATTATTTTGTGTCTTAAAGACGACCCCATGTTGACAAATACAGATTCCCTTTATTGTACTTAACTGCTGTGTATGAATCATGGCTTATTTAACCATTCTTGTGTTGATGAACATTTGACTCATGCCCCTCCCCCTTTTTATTTTCTGTCTCTAACACTCTCTACATGGTTTTGGCCACATGTGTTTCTCTTTTTCTTTTCTTTCTATTTTTAAAAGATTTTATTTATTTATTTATTTATTTATTTGAGAGAGAGAGAGCATGGCTGGGGTTAGGGAGTGGGGGGCCGGGGCAGAGGGAGAGAGAGAAGCAGGGCTCCATCCCAGGACCCCAGGATCATAACCTGAGCCGAAGGCAGACACTTAACCAACTGAGCCACCCAGGCTACATGTATTTTTTTCTAAGATGGATATGGAGAAGTGAATTCCTGGAATAGGAAATTAAGTGTGTTTAATTTTACAAGACATGCTCAAATGAACCACACTGTGATGTGATTATACCAATTGCTACTCCTGCCAGATTATCAATTCTTTATCTTTTTTTTTTTCCCTGTATCTTGGCCTGTGTGGGTTTTCAGACTCCAGTTTCCTTATTTGTTCTCCTGTCCAGTTGCTTCCAGCCTTCAGTGTTCATGTTGACGGTGCTGAAGGTCTGTGTTGAGTGTGGTGAGCAAACAAAGGTAATTGATCAGAGAAGTATCTGACAGCTCAGCTGCCATTGCACATCTTCAAAAGGATGCTTTGCCCATTGTTGTTTCCTGATGTAGTGACGGCTGCTCAAAATCAAGTGGCTATTGGCTGGGGCTTGGGAATCTCTTTGTTATAAAGATATTTGACTTAAAATATGTTCCTGCCCATATATTATGTGGAACGTTCATCACTTGCATACCTTCCTCTATATTCATTTTACAATTCTATTATAGTTTTAAAAGAATAAAATAGCAGTTCCCTACAAAAAAAAATAGATAAAGAAGAATGAAACTACTCTGCAGACAGCATAGATAAAATGAGAATATAGGCATTTGTCTTCACAAACAATCACAGACTGGGTCAGCTCTGGCAGTATTTCTTCTCCGCACAAACTGTTGGTTACTGGTCCATATTCAACTCTACAGAAACCACTAATCATTCAGCTGGAGAAGCAGGCGCTCTGAAGAGTGGATCTAAGACAATCCTACATTTGATTTCTGGTACACATTTTCCTGTTAACGTTTAACATATGTAGCCCGCAGGCATGCCTCACACAAATCTCCAGCATTCTAAGGAACCAATGATCAGTCAGAGAAATGTGTAAAGATTTGAGAACACGCGCAATTTTCACTTTGTACGTTGTTGGTGAGTAGCTATTCGAAAGGTACTTTTCTCACCACTTGGCTATTAAAAAAAAAAAAAATCTGGGAATGCGGTGGCATTCTGACAAAGTTACACATTTAATGAACACACCACCCCAAGGAATATTTCTTCAAATTTGATAACTGCCTCACTCGCATTCAAAGGCATGCTAACTAGAGACTTGGAGCTTAGTTGGAAATCATTCTTCAATTTATCGTATTATATCGAGAAAATCATCAACAATCTGTCTTACCTTAGCTCAGCATTTGTATCATTTGAATATGGGCAAGGGTGGGATTTAGCCTTGATCGATAAGAGAAGGAATTTGGTAAGCAAGCAATCAGGATAAATAAACATTCATTGAGAATGTTTACATAACTCTGCTTGTTCTTTTTCCTGACCCCCTCCATAATTTGTTGTATGTCTTCCTCGTGTGGACAGATCATTCTATTGCATATTATTATTATAAGTCTTGTTAGAATCTTTATAAGTCTATAAGTCTATTTAGAGTCTCTAAGTCTAGTTAGAGTCCTTAGGGGCAAAGGACCAGTCTTTACTTTCTTTAATCACCCCCATGGCTCCTGTGGTGGGGTTTGGTATTTAACGGGCACCGAATGAACATCGGTTAGAATGGAGGACACTTCAGAAATACCCATTTGCCAATCAAATTCAATAGACTCACTAGAAAATCCTTATCAATCCATTAAGCAATTCTCCTAAAGTATTCGGATATTTAAAAATTTTGAGTTATTTCCTATGCCTGTGTTACCAAGAATTATCCTAGGAGTTACATGAGAAATGAAAGTGATTTAAAGTTAAGATGATGGTATAGGTTTACCCTATTTCAAGCACATAGCGATAAGAGGTGAATGGGTTAGGATGTCTTCCGCTGCAAGGAACAGGAAAAACCCAAACTCAAATCGCTCAAAGGATAAGCAAAATTTTTCATACCAGATCATGGAGGTAGTGAAGGAGGGTGACTTCTGGATTCGCTAATTCAATGACTGAAGCACATCACCAAGGACATTTCATTTTTCAGCTCTGAACTCTTCGGTGTGTTGGCTTTGTGTTGAGGTTGACTTATATAGAAAATAAGATGATTTCTTCTGATGCTTCATTTTGAGAGAGGAAAGCTTTCCCAGAAACCTCCAGATTTCTCTTCCCATCTCATTGGCTAGAATAGGTCACATGACAAATTTAAGTCAATGACTATCCCTTTCCATATCTGGGACTGGAGCAGGAAAGTAGTTAGATGCCTCATTGGGGTTCTGTGTTAAGCAGGAAGGAAGATGACATTAGACGGCAGCTGTTTATTATCTGCTACAATATGCACAACTGAGCAAGACAATTGAAAAGGTATAACTATTGCGCTAAACCACACCTGCATGCCCACAGATGAGAACCAGAACAGAAATGCAGAGACATGCATGGGGCTAAATGCCCTGGTCAGCTAGGTATTCAGTTTGACTTGTGTGAGGCTGAGAACCAAATCAGCTTCACTTCCTGAAACTAGAGACTCAGACAGGATGTCCCCTTCCAAAAAAGGAGGCTGAAAAAGAAATGCAGTGTCTTCTTCTAGGCCTGTGGTTTCCCAAAGCAGATCACCCACAAAAGTAGATGGAAGCACATGTAGATTCCCCGGGCCAAGATGGCAGCTGGGTCCATGACTGGATCTTAAAATCCCCAGTGTTCTTTAGCCATGACTCAAGGTGCTACATGGTGCTCTAGCTGATACTAGACTGTGGACTGTTACTGGCACTGACTAGAGAAATAAAAAATTTGGGAGTAAGCATTGATGACTTTTATAGCAATTTGATATGGTCAAGACATACTAGCAGGTAATGATGCTTCTACAATTCATTTTTATTAAATTTTACAAAAATGTCAGTCTTTGAAGGACTGGGAGGAAACTGCTCCACCACCACAGATCATGTAAGGAACATTCCCGAAGCCTGGACTGGGTGTCTAAGAGTTTTAGGGGCCTGGCAGGAGATAAATACAAAATATCTAGAGAGAGAAAGAGAAAAAGACTGACTGAGACTGAGACAAACATGAAAAATTAAAATAAGAGATTGCCCCTCAAAATGAGCCTGCAGACTAAAATCCCAAATGTGTATGGAAAATT
Organism: Taxidea taxus jeffersonii; assembly: GCA_003697995.1. Lineage (NCBI taxonomy): Eukaryota > Metazoa > Chordata > Mammalia > Carnivora > Mustelidae > Taxidea > Taxidea taxus. The sequence continues at coordinate 13,552 of RCUC01139015.1, read as the reverse complement.
GGTAGATAAGAAAATCAACATTTGGAAAAATGATTTTTCAAGGTGAAATTTTAAAAATTTTCCATTTTGGGGCACCTGGGTGGCTCAGTGTGTTAAATATCTGCCTTTGGCTTGGGTCATGGTCTCAGGGTCCTGGGATCAAGCCCGCATCTGCTCTTTGCTCAGCAGGGAACCTGCTTCCCCCTCCCTCTCTACCTGACTTTTTGCCTGCTTGTGATTTCTGTCTGTCAAATAAATAAATAATAAAATGTTTTAAAACTTTTTCTATTTTTATAACTGTAAAGGACTTTAAAATAATTTCCTTGGAATTACCAACAAGGTAGGGGTGCCTGGGGGGCTCCGTTGGTTAAGTGTCTGCCTTTGGCTTGGGGTCTTGGGATGAAGTTTTGTGTTGGGCTCCCTGCTCAGTGGGGAGTCTCTTTGTCCCTCTGCCCCTCCCCCTGCTCATGCATGCTCTCTCTCTCTCTCAAATAAAGAAATAAAACCTTAAAAAAAAGAATCACTAGCAAGGTAAATAAATGCATAGTATTCATCTAAGAAATTAAATATCTTATAAAACAAAACAGGCATAAATAAACAGGAAAAGGAGGACATGTGAAGGAAGCAATTAGAAATTTTGAAAATAAATCAAATCTGAAAAGACAGGACACTCTTGGACTGGAAATAATCATTAAAAAAAAGGGGGGGATGGTGCAGAATTGGGGAATTCAACAAGCACATGGGCGAAATAGCAGTTCAGCACTTGGTACCTTGAAAAGCTCTGTAGCTCCCAAAGCAGGAAAAAAAACCATGGAGTACATAGTGAAGATGCAATATTAGAAATGATGAGGACAGAAGAGTTTCTAAATTTGAAGAAAAGCCTCAGTTCTCAAAGAGTAGACTACCTAAATTATTGAGATGATGGATAAAAGCCAAACTACTGCACTCCCCACTTTTATCTGAGGGAACTGAAAACTCATTCACATAAAGACATGCACATGTACATCCTTGGAAGTTTTCATAGTGACCCCAAACTGGAAGCCGCCCATATGTCCTCCAGCAGGGGAACCGTTGAACACACTTATGGTAGCTCCTTGCTAAGGAACACCACTCAGTGACTGCAGAAATTCTTGATCCACAGAGCAACCTGCACAAATCACCAGAGAATGACGCTGAGCGAGAAAAGCTAAGGGTGCAAGACTATCTACCAAAGGACTTTGTGCCTGTAGCACGGTGGAGAGCAGATCAGCAGTTCCAAGGAGTTATAAAGGGGGTGGGGCAGGAAAGAAGTGGATGTTCCTGTGAAAAGGACACCGTGAGGGCGTGAGGGATCGTTGAGGTGGGAAGATGTTGGGCCTTTTGATGTACGTGTTAATACCCAGGTGGTGATGTTGTCCTACCATTTGCCAGACATTTACCACTGGGGCAGCCTGGAGCAAGGTCCGTGAGATCTCTCTGTATTATTACCAAAAAATGCATGTGACTCTCACAGTGATCTCAAAGGAAAAAGTTTTAGCAAACTTTTTCATGACTCCCAGACATGTCATGAAATGCTATCTTCAAAGTGCTGAGGAAAATAATCAACACAGATTCTTATATCTCGCTAAATTATCTCTGAAGGGGAACCACTGGAAACAGTTACAGGTAATTGGCAAATTCCAAAACCTCTGAGGAAATAAGAAAAAGGATGAATGAAAATAGCATTAATAACACCATAGAAAACAGGAAAACAGGAATGGAGGGACAGAGAAGATGCACTGTAAATCGAAGACAAAAGTAAATTGACTGAAATAACCTCCAAACACCATAAATCATATTAGGTTAAACTCATCTATGAAGGGGCAGCAAGTGTCCAACTGGATTAAAAACTGAAATAAAGTAACATAGAAATGCTAAAAATCAAGCAGTGAAAAGAACACCAGGAGAGTTTGGGTTTTTGTTGTTGTTTTTCTTTAATCGGTACAAGAATATTCTTTTAAGACAATATAGAACTGAAAACAAAGAAGCCTTAATAAGCATAAAGCAAAACGGATGAAAACAAAATCTGATAATATGATATAATAATAATGTACTTGTCTATACTTGAGAATGTACCATTTAGTTGGAAAAAAAGGAAAAATGCAAAAAATAATGCACTGAAAGAACATGATTGCCTAGATACAATAACTGTTAATGTTTGAAAATACGCAACTGGAGTCTTTTAGGCGCATTTATAGTATATACGCTTCTTTGTCATTGAACATCTTTCTATATCAAATTATCTACATTGTAATCAAGATTAATGTGCACGATTATAGTCCCTATTGAATGGATATATAATATCATAATTTATTTAACCGATCTCCTGTGATTAGACATTTAGACTTCTTCAAAGTTTACTCTGTTATGAACAACTCAATGAATATCCATGAGCAAACAACACTTTCACTTTCCCTGCCATAAATAATACATATCATGATGCCTTTGAGACATATCGCTACATCATTAATATAAACTTTTCCGGGTGGTGTATAAGGGTGCTTATTTTATTAGCTGCTCATTAACACTGGGCACCATCTTTCTTTCTTCCTTTTTAATGAACATGAAGATGATTTAATTTTTCCAGACTCTATAAACAACACAGTATATGACTACTCTCAAGCATTTTCTACAATTTAGGGAGCTCAAAAAGGAAAGGACACCTATTACCTCCCACCAGATTATAAGAACGATTAAAATTCTGTGTATGAATTATGAGAAGATCCTTTTTTGCAAAATTGAGGTTATATATATTTTTTCCATTTTTAAATTAAAGTTCACCTTCCCAAAATTCAGGACTTTTTATGTCCAGTTCCCCAAATTTTGACAAATGTTTATAGTTGAAAAATCACCACCACAAGCAAGATATAGAACATCCCTTCCACTAGAACATTCTCCCATACTCTTGTGTAGCCAACTCTTCCCCCTCTCCCAACCCCTGTTTTGTGTCTCTATAGTTTTGCCTTTTCCAGGTAGTCACATAAATAAAATCAGGCAATATGGAGCCTTTTGAATTTCTCTCATTTAGCGTAACACATTTGAAATTCATCTTTGTTACTGCGTGTTCCTTTCCGTTGATGTGTAATTTATATTTCTTTATCTTTTTGCTAATTCTACTGATAACAGTGATAAATTCCTCTTTTACAATTTTACACTGATTTTATTACTAGTGAGATGAAATATATCTCCTATGTCCTGGCCGTTAGAATTCTCTCTAGAGTGAATCACACCATCTTCCTTTAAACATACCATGAAAGAGACAAATACCGTATGTTTTCACTTACATGTGGAATCTAGAAAAGTCACACCCACAGACCCAGAGGGCAGAACGATGGTTGTTTGGGGTGGAGAGGTGGGTGGAAAAGGAGAGGTGTTGGTCAATGAGCACAGACATTCAGAGATAAGACGGAAAAGTCCTGGGGGTCTAATGCACAGCACGCTGGTTGCAGTTAATAATACTGTATCATATCCTTGAAATTTGCTAGGAGAGTAAAGCTTCAGTGTCCTCACTGCAAGGAAAGAGGGGACTATAGGAGGTGGTGTATGTGTTAATTAACTCAGTTGTGGTCCTCCTCTCACAATGTATACACAAATGAAATCATCATGTTGCACACCTCAAAAAAAATCACACTGTACAACCTAAACATACACGACTTTCACTTGTCAATTATACCTCAATTAAGCTGCAAAAGAATATTCCGTGAGTCAGGTTTTCCTCACCCTCCTCATCGAGGCCCATCACTGATGTGGTTTTACTGTCTCGTATTTGGAGGCTTAATTGACCAAGGAATCTCATCTGCGCTCTAGTTTATATTGGCACCGTCTGTGTGTGACGGAGGTTGAGACACATGCCTCTAACAGATGGGCATTAAGCCAGGGCTTTAAGTGTCATGTTGGGGGTGGTGGCAAGAAGGTAGCTCTAGCCTTTTCCACCCAAGCAGCTAGGAGGGGGAACTGGAAAACTCACCATGAGGACTCTTTATCCCCAGACATCTCAGAACTAATACAATGAAAATTAATGAGCTTGTATCAATAAACATTTATGAGGCTAGTTTCAGGTTAACAAACTAGGCCCTTCAGGCAAAGTCCATCCACCTGCCAGGCTGGATAAAAGGGTCATTCTTCCAGCGCTTTCAGCCATATTGCTCTAGAGAGACTGTATAGCTCTGTGGTTAGAGGTAAGACCTTCAAAATCAGCCAGTCCTGAGTTCTGTCTACGAGACTGGGTGCCTGTTGCTGCATTTTCTAGAAATTTGGTTTTTCACCTGTCACAAGAGAATGACAACAGTCCTTACTCCCTAAAGAAGGCTGTGAGGTTAGGCCTTCAAACATCTAGAGCAGTACCTCGCACAACTGGAGAACCCAATTCACGGTAGTTGTTGCCATTACTTGGAGTCAGAGCAGCTGTCCTGCAGGTGGACCCAGGGCTCAGACGTTTCGTTTGTGTTCTATCCTCCCACCCAGAACCAAAGAGGAGGAGAGCAAGAGAAACAACATGTTCTCATCACAGCACATGTTTCAGTGCTCTCTCTGGAACTACTGGATGCCTCACTACTTCCTGCTGCTAGACTCTGAGCGATACTCCTTGAGCTACCAAGCCTTGATCCCAGCTGCCCATCAACAAGTCTTTACCGAAGTATTAGACCAAAGTGGCTTAACTACCTTTCCCTTCACTATGAAGGGTTCTCTCTACAGGCTTAGAAACTGGACCAAGGGAACCAAACAGTATTAAATCAGAAGCACAAGAGGTCTCTGGACATGCATCCACACTCTTATTTTTATTTTATTTTTCGAAGATTTTATTTATTTATTTATTTGAGAGAGAGAGAGTGAGAGGCAGAGAGAGCACATGCGGGGGAGGGGTATAGAGGGAGAAGCAGACTCCCTGCTGAGCAGGGAACCTGACGTGGGGCTCAATCCTGGACCCCGGGATCATGACCTGAGCCGAAGGCAGATGCCTAACCGACTGAACTACCCAGGTGCCCGCATCCATGCTTTTATCTCGTGAGAGGCATTGTGTGCTACAGTTGAAAGACTGTGGGATTTGGGGTCTAAATATTATTTGGTCTCCAAACATGAATTTCCTCATCTCTACCCCCAGAGGATTATAATAGGATCAAATGGGGGAAACATCATCCATAGACGTTGGTCCCCATCCTTCTCCCTTCTCTGTTGTAATTCTTTATCACTTTGGTTCTAGTTCACATCATTGGCCTTAGAATGCATCATCTCTCTTTTTCCTCTCCTCTTGTTTCTGCCTGTTCTGTGACTGGAATTTCCAGCTTGATGAAGACCAGCTTGAGGGTTTGGGCTGTGGGGAGACAGCAATCTACAAATGACGGTCTCAAAAACACCACACACCTCCAAGTACCCTTCTCTCATGAGCTTCTCCAGCCCTGATAGGGAGCAGGGTCATGACCACAGTGCCAGTCAGGTAAACTTTCATCAACCCACCTGGCACATAGCTCAAATGCTAGAGGCACCCTTTATTCTTACCAAGAGGTTGCCTTTTCTTGAGGGAGAGGTGGGCCTTGGTGGTACCAGTCTATTTTCCCTGGCTCCCTTGTTGATACTCCAGGCACCATCTTCAAAAGCAGTGTGTGCTTTTGTGTGGTAGAGAACCAGGAGGGGTCCAATTTTGCCATCAATCATATTTAATAGCATATGCTATTAATGTAATTTTGTTATTGAAGATTCTTAAATCTATTCAGTGGCTTGTACAAGACAATTATGGTTTTTAAAAAGTGCATGCATGCAATCGGATATCACCTTTAATTAGAGCTGTAGCAATTAAATATGGTCATTATAAACGTAATATAAAATATTCATTCAATAACACTTGACATGGCATTTCTTTCACTTAAAGGAAAGTGACATTGGAACCAAACAATGAGAATTCTTATTAATTCTTTGGTATCTTATAAATGCTGATCTGCTAGGAAGAGCTGTTGACATTTTGAACAGTTTCGTTGGTCTCAAGATATAGAACAGTTCTGTACTCACATGACTCATAGTTTTAAGACCTACTTGTTGCCCCAAATGAGGCCGAGTTCAGGTTTTAGACTTGATTAACAACAAGACCCCCCACCATCACTCCCTAAAGTGAGGGCAGGAGTCTGAGACACATTCCCAGCAAGTTCTCACCATGAAATCCATATCTCTTTGGTGGAGTGTTTTGCTTTTGGATCAAGACAAAATTAATGTGTGCTCGATGCTAAAAATGCTTCCTTGGAGGAAGTCTGTGGGAGGTGAGAACGGGTAAGGGGAGAAACACCCCAAGTTCAACAGCAGCCTAATCCCATTGTACATGTCAGAAGGCAAATTTACTGAGCATTAATCAAGAATTTAGATGGTTTGATTCACTTTTTTTTTTAGTAATAAAAAACTTCAGACAGAATCCATAAAATAGACTAAATAAATAAAATAGTAATTCTTCTTCCCCAAATGGGCCTTACTGCTGTTTTGCGTTTTGATGTAATTAAAAAGTGGCGAGAATTTTCCTTCCTTGGAAAAACTAATGGTCCCAGTTTATGTTCCTTTATTGTATGTTCTCTGGTCATTTTGTGACTTGTCATTTAAGAGCTGGGCGAAGAGGCTGCTTTGTATCAGGAGAAGATTTTAACCGTCCCCCAGCCTTGCTGCTACAAACATATTGGCCAGGGAAGGATATAGAAAGGAACTACAGAAGGTGAATAACGACTCCTCCAACAATTTAGAATGTTTGAAGTTAATTATCCTACTCTGATGACTGGTTGTCTAGACATTTTAAGTATTTATTTTGTGGTGTCCCCTACAGTTCATAATTAAAGACCTAAAGGAAGGCTCCCGGAGGTTTTTACTGGCCAGACCAGAAATTACCCACACAACATACTGTGCTTGGGCAAAACACAGGAAGAAGCTGCATTCCTTTTTTTTTCATGCAGTCTGATCGGAGGCAGCGGCTAGAGTATTGACTGTCTTTGAACCGCAATGGCATTAATGAACCCGACTGAGATCCATGAGGCTCAGCTAAGGATCTGTGCCTGGAACCCCGTTTGTCAATTGCTCCTAAGAGACAGAATGGGATGGGACAATCTGCTAGAGTCATGAGTTCCTTAATTTCTATTCCCCCGACATTACCTATGTGTCATCAAGAACACAACAGGAGACGCTGAACTGGAAGAGGCACGGTGAAATCGTTCATTCATTCGATCACTCACTTAACAAGTCTTTGTCAGGCCCCTATGCCAAAAGCATTGAGTTAATAGTTTTGGAAAGAGCACAGGGATTGGGTCTGAATCTTGGCTTTGCTACTCATGAGATGGGTGACCTTGGGCGAGCTGTTTAACCTCTCTTGATGTTTTGTCAAGTGAAAATAATCATATTTCTTCTCCCATGATTGCCAGATGGATTAAACCGGAGGAGATCTAATAAAGTTCACTCAACATGGTGCCTAGACAGCTAGCATGACGTCAAATACTTCATCGCTGGGGATTTTCAATGTACGGAGATATTTGCTAATGATGTAATCAGTGCAAATCAGTGCCTTGGAAATTGTGGAGTTCTGTGCGCTTGTGATGGTGTCTATGGTTCCGTGAATCTTGCCTGAATCAGATACGCTGATGAAAAGATTCAGTGAATGTCCTCTGTGTTCGACTTCCCCTTCCATGGGAAAATGAAAAAAATCCACCAAATGTAGTGAAATAATATGGAAGAGAGGCCAAATCAGGTGCTAAGGCATCCGGGCTGGAATAGATCTCAAGGGGCTTCAAGGAGGAGGCAGAATTTATAGAACAGGCATCCCGTAATTACCCCGAGCCTGCACTCTCCTTTGTGTGCCTTTAGCCTGGGCCTCCTCTTGGCTTCTTCTGGAGTCTCCCCACTTCCTGAAGAATATCCAAGACTCACACTCACTCACACATACACTCAGATACAGACAGAAGCCCGAGGCAAGCCCACAGTGGTTAAATTCCAAAGCATGTGTAGGTGAGTGTGTGAAGTTGCAGTTCTTTCTACTTGCCCTCCAGAACTTTTGTCTCCAACTCTTCTTCGGGCCTTCCCTTGATACAGCTCTAGTGCCTGATGCAACCCTCCAAGGCTGCTCTCTCCTTGGCCACTTCTCTGCCCTCCAGAGGATCCCTAGGGCCATTGTGTCAACGAGTAGTAGAGTGAACTGTAAACTTAGCTCTCCAAACTCCTAAAGCCGATGCTTATCTTCCAGGTCTTTCTGCATACGGCTGGAAAGCCATTTTGAGGGATTTCTAGAGAAGTAAAAAATGGCCATGTCTTCTTTAACCACATCCATCACGCCCCACGGACGAATGTTTGCCACAGCTATACTTGTGGGCTGTGTTCGCTGAGTGTCAGGAAGAATGAATTAGCTCCAAAGGGAAGGTTGGTTGAAGGCAAGGGCTCTGTCTGGGCCCCAAAACTTAGCATATGGATAAAGAGGGGGATAGAGATGGGCAGATGGACAAGAAGAGAATTGGATGAATGGGTGAGTAAATGAGAGATTCAAGGTTCCCTTCCAAGACAAAGAGACTCAATTCATGCACTTTTGTTGGATCTTGGAATAGAGAAGCCATTTTCCACAGGGATTGCTAGTTATAAAGAGGCTGCAAATCCAGAGTTAGTGCAGAGCCAAGAAAGAGAGGGAGGGGGAGAAGGAAGGATGGAGAGTAAGAGAAAGGGGGAGAGACGGACAGACAGACACTGTTCTGAAGACATTATTTGATCACCTGCTTCCAGACCTGCCCAAGTCATGACATCCCAGACTTACCTGCCACATGAACCAAAAAACTCCTTTCCTTTCTTAAATCTTTTTAATCATTTGTAAATGATAGTCCTGATTAATACAATGACTGGCGCGGTGGATATTACTCTTGTTTTTCTTTTGAAAATATAGCAGAAGAGAAAAGGTAGGGAAACATGTCTTAAGGTTGGTTCCACAGCTACTTATATTCTGCGGTAATCTTTAAAGGGTTGGAGAGGGAATCAGACACACAATAGTCCTGCCTTCCATTAGGATAAGCTCCTTTGAATGGTGTTGGCTTGACTGAGTCATCACAGTGGGGGAGGGGGAGGTTATCTGGAAAGGAGCAATGCTGGGGTACAGATTGGTTGGATTCTGGTTCTCTTTTGGGGAGCTGCGTTTTAATCCCTATTTTTTGAGCAAACAGGTAAATCAGTACATTTCTCTTTCCTTAATAACCTCTCTGAAATTAATATCCATTGATCTCTCTCATTTAGGTATTAGAAAAATCTTCTTCGGGCAAAGGCTTCCCTGAGGTTGACTATCAGAATATTCCCTCTGAAAGAATGTCCAGAATATTCCTCCAGGTAGAGGAAAACATGGATTTTAAACAGCTCTGATATTTTCCCCTTTGTTTTATCAATACTGCTTCATTTTAGCATGGGCAGGCCAAACGGCTCTGGCTTCATCCCATGAATTAATGATTCTTCAAATCAATTTAATCTGGAGCCTAATAAATTTTCCTAATGACAAATCAATGTCAAAAATAATGAAAGAAGGAGTGATTCAATGTGTTTGCCCCCCAATCTCCACTTCCCTAACCAGAGATGTATTATCTGAAGGGCAGATTTAGCATTTTCTCTTTCTACAATGCATGACACTTTTTCCTATGCAGGTTGAATCGTCAAAGTTAAGAATACAGATTTCTTTCACCTTCTGTGATCAGACACTAGTATCTACACATTATGCTTCTCATGTCTGGTCTGAGAGCACCAGAGAATTAAGTTCTTTACTGTTGCTTGCACAGGCAAACAAAAAGGATGGTGACTGTGTGAGTGTGTGTGTGTGTGTGTGTGTGTGTGTGTAATACATGTGTTTCTGGAAAATTTTTAAACAACATTGAGAGGCAAAGGGAGGTGATATATTTACATAATGGAGAAAATGGTTTGCAAATGAGCAATATGGCTCCTTACTTTGTTCTTTCCGAGTCCTATTGCTTGAAACAAATATGTAACTAGTATCCCTTCCATCTGCACACACTTGGTTAAGAGCCCCTTGGAAGTAGTCAGGACTTGGTAAGAGCCTGCTGTGTGTTCATCCATCATTGCCAGGTGTCATGTGTAGTCAAGGAGATTAAGTCTCAACCCCGTGAAACTTGTAACCAAGATCAGGGAGGCAAACCTCACACATACAAGACAATCAGAAAAAAAAAATATGTGGGTGCTGATATGAGGACAGGGACTGCTCAAGTTCAGAGTTGGGTGAGGGGTCAGCAGTGAAGGGAAGTAGGAGGAAAGTCATGTTTAAGAGGCTGAGAGACAGGATTTAGGCAATAGGGCTGGGTTGAATGTGAGCTGAGAGTGAGGACAAGATCCTGATAGACAAGAAGGTTCTTCCTCATTCTCATGAATGGAGACTCCAACCCATACAGGATTTGCTTTCTTAGCAGTGGTCTTTGGTGCTGACTTCTGAAGGCATGCTAGGCTGGTGAGGGTGTTTCGATTGGGTAAAGTCTTGCTTCTAGGTACTCCATTTGTAAAGGGCAACGGAAATTCATTCTCTGTGCATTTATCTTTATTCTCTAGACTACTTCAAATGGGCTGAAGGATATGAGAGTAGCATGGACCAGAGCAGATGACCCCAGCAAGACTTGCAAACATCGGTCTCCCGGACGTCTCAGAGGCATTCTCTTCCAGGGTCATGAAACTCACACCTCGTACGTCCACCATAATGGATGTGTTTAATAATGCCCACTGCCCTTCTGGGAGTAAGGTTGGAAACAGCTCAACCTTTCCCCTCTTGGAGCTGAATGGCATCAAATATTTAAGGCTGGAACTTGCCCTTACCCTTGGTCATTGTTTAAGGCGGGGAGGGAGGAGAAATTCCAGGCTCAATCTTGGCTACTCAGAGATGCTGATTTTTCTCATAGGCAGTTATGTAGAAACCAGGTGGATTAATGGCAAATTAGATGAAGCTCCCAGGACTGGGGAGCTGGACTTGGCAATGAAACCTACAGCTCAACCTGCAAAGACTTCCTGGAGAAGGAGGACGGGTCCATGTGATTCCATTGACAGCAGACTTGCCCTTGGACCTAGAGGGTCTGATAACATCACTGACAATTGTGTTGATTACTCTTGGTGATCCTGCTGGGTTTGCTTAGGCTGGAGGCGGGGTTAAGATACAAACAGGAAATGAATAAGAGGAAAGACCCACCCAGATTTTTTTCCCTACACCACCAAGACTTAGAGAGCCCTTTTCAGCTTTTTTGCCACTGATCAACTAAAACTCAAAATCATGATTTGAAAAAAGAAGGATCATATGGCTCCCTTTCTTATAAGTTAAATTGAATTAAAATTTATTTCTATTTGAAATATTTGGATGTCCCTGAGATAAATGTTACTAGGCTGAAATGGACTAAAAACTAAAGCTTGTCAGCAAAGATAGAGGGCTTCCTTTGCCACGGCTCTGGGCAAGGTCAATGGCTCCAACTCAGAAGCATTCCACTACTCAGGACAGCAAGTGGGTACCCCCTTTTCCATTTAAAGATTGCTCTATTTTGTGAGCACCAGGAGAGAAATGAAACACTTTAACACCCTTCAACATCACAATATACAAAGCACATCACATGTTTTGATGTTCCGTGATATCTCTTGGCTTGGTTCTGTGTAGAGTCTGCTTTGGGAAATGTGCCATTAGCATGTCTTAATCCTTCAACTTCATCTCCCCTCACCTCTGGCAACTTGCACAATGCTCAGCATATAGCAAACACTCATCATATATTCTGGAATCCTTTTTCTTTTCTTTTAAAATAAGATTTTATGTATTTATTTGAAAGAGAGAGAGAGGAGGAGAGAGAACCTAAAGCAGACTCACCTGCTGAGTACAGATCCTGATGTGGGGCTCGACCCCAGGATAGCAAGATCATGCCCTGAGCCGAAACCAAGAGTGGGACGCTTAACTGACTGAGCCACCCAGGAGTCCCAAGGATCCCTTTTCAAGGTGCTTTAACATTCATGATTTTATTTGACACTTGAAACAGAACCTCTTTGTCTTATAGACAAGGAAAATGAAAGGCAGAGTTCAGTGACCCTCCCCCCATGATAGAATCAGGATCCTCACTGATGTCTGCTCCCTCCAAAGCCTGTGCATTTTCTATTCCACCAATCCAGAAAGCATCTTGGTGAGAAACAAAGTTCTCCTAAAGCTGAACACTTATATCTCTATTTGCTCTGAATGCCCAGAGTGAATGTCTCCCTACCAGGCTTAGTCTTGTCTTTCTGTGCTCAAATCTGTAATCTAGACAGTGGAAATGCACATGAGCTGAATGGGGTATCTGCCTCCCAGTCTGATTTTCTCACTTTACTTTCATACTGTTCTGAAAGTTTTGGTTAATGGACCAGTCAGAGCCCCTCTGAGCCGCCTTGGACGGTTACAGCTGGTCTAGAGGCTACGATGTCAGGATAGCTATGTTGCAGTGTACTCCAACCAAGGCCAGCGGGATGCACAGGAAATGCAGACAAGTGGAATGTGATTTCAGGCCCACCAAATAGAGAAATCCCCTGACTCAAAGACAGATGGGCTGGGAAAGGTGGAGGAGCACTGGTGAGGCAGAAACGCCAGATGATCCCATGGGCATTCAGATTTTAGTCTTGTCCATGTTGCCCATGCATGTGAGTTTCCTCAAATGCTCTCGACGTCTCGTCCTTCTTGGCACAGTAGCCCCTAGCTAACAGCCCACTGCCCTAGGAGGCACATACCTTGGCCCAATTCCCAAGGACCCCCCAGAATAGAGCCCTTTGCTCTCTGTGCTCAGTCTGCCTGCCATTTCTCCATTCAGGCTGCTGTTAGCCCTACACCATCTCTGGCCCAGGCTCACCCATGTCCACCGCTGTGCCGTTGCTTATGCTGTGTTCCGGGACACACTCCACTGGGCCACGCTGCCTCTCTAACGCCTACCTATCCTTCAAAACCGGATCCTGTCCCACCTCCTCTTTGAAGTCCTGCCCCACAGTCTTAGCTCTGATTCTGCGTCTGACTTGAGGTGCTTTGCTCTTGGCTGTATAGTAAGTACTATGCCCTGGATTATTACTGGACGGTTCCATGTGCACACTAACTGTCTCACTAGGCAGATTGTAAGCTCCCTGTTATATCTTCAGGAGCCTGAGTCACTGCCCCAACCCTCTACCCGGTGGCTGGCATAGTGTGGGGCTCATTCCAGCCCTCTGATCCTTGTTCAGCCCTTGCTCATGGCCAGACATTCTCCAGGTCACCCTGAGGGCGACCTCACTTCTTTAAAGGGGCACAGAATAAGGTACGGTGTCTTGAGTGATTTCTTTTTGACGGGGTTTAGTACTCCCTTCCCCTTTTAAAAGTGCTTACTGAGCATCAGCTATTTCTAGTATGTACGGTACATAAATGTTCTGGTTTCATTCTCCCAAGAATCCCTGGAGATCAAGGAACAGAGGCTCAGAGAGGTTAAGCAACTTGCCCAAGGTCACAGTGGAGATGGTAAAGCTGGCAGTGGAATTCAGTGACGAACGTTCCCCTGGCCCCTTGGTGGCGGCTTCAGGCCCCCGGGAGGCTTTCTTCTTTTTCCATTCCAGC
>ML103790.1:0-45694 GCA_003697995.1 Taxidea taxus jeffersonii | reverse complement strand
TTTTTTTTTTTTTTTGACACAATATCCCAAACCAAGATGGTCAATGGGTTAATATTCTTCTCTGAGCTCTTCAATTATGCTGCCTTCTGAGTGAGAGGGCTGGCAGGCAGGGCAACACTGTCAGAGCTGCAAAGAGCTCTGCAGATGTCTCTGTTGTGTTCAGTCAAACTGAAAAGGAGAAAAGATGGCCCTCTGACAACAGACAGCTGTCAATGAGATGGCACGCTCACTCTCCCTAGGCCAATGAGCAGCCATGGAGGTGACAAGTGCTTGGCGAATCAGCTTGCCTATAAAATCACAGCCCTTCCCAGTGCTGCTCACACCAGCACACGGAGTGACAGCATGCAGTCTTCGGCTACCCTGTTCTCAGTCTCGTGTGCGCGTTGTGTGTCTCTCACTCACTCACCCCGGTGTTAATAGTACTGTTACAAAGGCTCTGGTCAATACAGTGTGTAGAAAGAAAAATGAGACGAAAAGAAACAGAAACAAGAATGGGGAAAGAAATCCCTGTAGAAAAATGACCCAAAAGGAAACACAGTGACAGGCTAACCTCTTCAGGGCTAGTTTACACTGAGACTGAATTCTATCAATACCATTGTACATAAAGAGAATTACGTATCAGCCGTGAAGAGGCATAATGATCCACCTTTTCCCCATCCTTCATCTTGTCTTTCTCCCCTCTAGCCACCAGGGGGCAATTTGGGGATAGCACCTCATAAAGGAAGCTGAAATTCTGAGTTTCAACAAATACTTAAATATTTCTGGGAGGGGAGTAGGGGGGTAGCATGAGGTTGAAGTGAATCTGAAAGTAGGGCTGAAGGGAGAAACTCAGGGGACCCAGAGAGCAGAAAAGTGAGTTCCCCAAATCTTTCACTTATTTTCTTAATTAGCTAACTCTTAAGCTCAAAGATATCCCCTCTAAACTGATAATTAAATGCTAAATTCACTAAGGAGCTACCTTATGAGCCTGACAGGTATTTTTACCCGCTGATAATAAAAATACCTCTCTCTCTCTCTCTCTCTTCCTCCCTGCCTCCCCCTCCCTTCTCTTCTACTTCTCTTTGGGTTTTAAAAGAGCAGCTGGTTGGAAGCAGAGGATTCAGGAAGAAAAACAGGGCAGATGACCCAAGTGGCTATCGAGTCAGATCTGTGGCTGTCCCCCTGCACTGCAGAAGGCAAGGCACCAGAAGTCCATTTTAGAGAAAAAGGAATTTTAACAAAATACACCCTCACTGAAATTGACCCCGATCCATATCCACCCTGTACCCTGGCCACTTTTCTTCAGCTTTTCTTCTTCAGCTATCCCAAAGAAGAGTCTGATCTGCCTGCCACACCTAAAATAAAACCCCCAAAGTGTTATCTAAAATAATTTTTAGGCGTGCCTGGGTGGCTCAGTCATTAAGCGTCTGCCTTCGGCTCAGGTCCTGATCCCAGGGTCCTGGGATGGAGCCCCACACCATCGGGCTCCCTGCTCAGTGGGCAGCCTGCTTCTCCCTCTGCCACTCTCCCTGCTTGTGTTCCCTCTCTCCCTGTGTCTCTCTCTGTCAAATAAACAAATGGGATCATAAAAATAATAATAATAATAATTTTAAAATCACTGAAGCGTGAAAAGGAAGTGGAAAGAGTAAATACTGGGGTTAGGTGTCCTTCGAGAGTCGGGGCAAAAAGACTTGAAGGCTCTTCCAGCTCTGGTTCAGCTCTCCTAGCCTAGGAGGTGCACATGGTTGTCAAAGCCCAGACAACAGGCAGTGGGACCATTACTACAGGATGCCCCAAGTGGCAGACTGTCCTCATGGCGGCGGCCTTCTAGCTCATCTCTGGAACACAAAGCTGTCTTTCTTTGCGAGAAATGTAAGAACCCATTCAATCTCTGCATTCATGACCTACAAGAAGGAGCCTCGCCAGCGCAGAGCCTGAGACCAGCCACCACCCCAACTCCAACACCAACACCTACACCTCTTGAGTCAAACCAGCACAGCAGGCCCCACCTCCTGCCAGCTGTGGGCATCTCAAGAAACTGGGTCCCTTTCCAGAGAATCCCCACTGGCTGGGTTTAATGTCACCAGGATGCCCGGCCAAGCACCGAGCTCCTTGGGATACTCCTGCTCCCTCCTCCATGCACAGTCTTTTAAAGCTGTCTTATCCACATAGACCCTACTCATGGACACCGAAATATACCAACATTACATAGTCTTGGCCACTCCAATCATTTCAAACCTTTTGCCACTGTTCTAGCTAAATGCTAAAATGGGCATCTTCTGACTGACTTCTTCTTTTCCTAAAATTAAAAATCCAAGAAGCACAATTGCCGTAATTTCTTGGTCGAACATCAATTTGCAGTGTGTTATTTTGTAGCTTTTCCCCAAATCTCATCAGCATTGAGTATTTCTAATATTGAATGCGGTCTTTTATTTTTAGTTATGAAAGCAATGCTTACTGTAAATAAAAAACAATACAGGAGTCTGTCAAGGCAAAAGACCCAAGTATTTTGCATACACAAAACCAAGGTCATTCCAGGCCACCCTAGATCGTCCCAGCTTCGGAACAGCGGTGGGAGCAGCTCCTGGGACGGACATGACAGTCCTCCTATCTCTTTCACCAGTTGAAACACAGGGAGGGGCCAGCCGTCTGCCATGCAGTCTCCACTGTCCTGGAGCATTCCTGAGGCACCGGGGAGATGCGGATGCATGGAGCACGGGGAAGAGCCACATCACAGAGGCTAAGGGGACACTGGCTTGCCACCTTGTACGTACCCGCCTAGGGCCCCTAATACCCATTTTTATGCTAGAACAGAAGAGAGAAGGAAGCGATCATTTCTACAGAGAATGGAGTTACTATTGAGCAAAAGCCTGGGCTATAGAAATATTAAGACTGGAGGGAGGTCTGGCCACCTTGCCATCTCTCTCAAGTGAAAGAATAGCAGGTTCTCATGCAAATCCTGCCTTTGTTGCTCTGAGTTTTTTGATCTCTACGTTCATTCCATTTTTTCTTTCTCTGGAGAACATGGTCTGTGTGTGAGCTCTTGCTCGTGGCAAATGGACCTTCTAGAAATCACATCTATGGAAAATAGAGTATTGACTGTCCTGTTCGCCTGGCTCACAGTTCGGTTCTGACCAAAACAATGGGGCCTTATCAGTCCTCTGCGGTGCTGAAGATAGTCAAGACTCTCTCCAGTCCCATGAGGGCTGCCTGACACCCTATCTTGCACACTTACTTCTTAGTTATTGTAAAGTTTTTACATATTTAGGGAGCTTTTCCATCAAAATACCCTGGAACGGCTAGAGGCTCAGACACATTAATGATAACTGCACACATGTGCTTTTTATCCAAGTTCACAGCTCCTGGTCATTGAGGGTAAACAATGTTATCAGTGATTATTATGGATTTAGTCAAATATATTTTATTCCTGTCATTTATGAGCACTTGTGTTGGCTGGTATTTACAATGTCGGGATTCTGTCACTTTGGCAACCTTCTGAGACAACATTTTTCCAATGTTACAGTGACATTTCAAAAACTCAGTATTTACAAGCAAACTACACCCTCTGGCTCTATGATGGTGCAATTCAGTGGTTGTTGAACAAAGGGATACTCGTCTAGAAATTTCTTCAGGATGAACTTCCAGCCGCTACTGGCTATTACTTCATGGTCTAGGGTAGCCCTGTGTTCTTTGGAAGAAAAAGGCTACAAAGACATCAAGGAAAAATTTCAATGTTACACACTGTTGAAATTTTAACCATTTGGGGTGTGTCTGTAAGAGTGAGGTCTGCTGTGTAACACTAACAAGTCTCTTAACATCTCTGAGCTTTAGCTTCCCATTTGCCATAAAGCAGCAGCAGGTACAACGCAGCATTTAAGTCCTTTCTTACTCTAACATTCTATCCTTAAGGATTTCCAGAATATAAAAACACAAGTTAAACTCATTATCGTCATTAGTTTTTTTCATGTCCTAGCTCAAGGTTAAAAGAGAAAGAATCATGTGAAGGAGATGTGAAGAAGCAAATCGTGACCTACTCAGCTCACCCACTTCTTCCCTGTTCCCACACAGCCTCTGTCCAGCAAGATGTACCCCCAGAGAATGAAGGAGGAAACATGGCGGTAAGACATACTTGGTACCACACCTCACCCCTCAGCTTCAAGGTCTCGCCATGCTTAGGTGGATCGGGGTCCTTCCACCATGAGGTAGAATTACTACCACTGCCAGGTAACTTATACTGCAGGAATTACGCATCACATTCTGTACAACTTGTAGTTACTTATGGGGAACATTCAAAATACTCTCCTTTGGGGGCTCTCTAAAGACAATGTTCTGGAGATGGAGATTGCCAGGTTCACCACACCCTCTTCAGAAAGGCAGCCTTTCTAACTGACAGAGAGAGAGGTCCCGCTGCTCTAAGCTGGAGGGAACCTAAGTTAACAGTGAAAAGAGAGAGGGACGTGTCTACGAGAAGACTCTGTGGGTTATTTGCTCTGACAAAAAGTGTCACCAGCTTTATCCAGAAATAAAGAAGCGATAGGGAAAATGATAAATCTGGAGCCAAAGGACCTTGTCCCCTAGTCCCATCTCTGCCACTTGCTATTAATAGTGACAAAATTGCTCTGAGTGTTTCTGTTTTGTTATCAATAAAATGGGGATTAAAAATAGTCCCTACTTCACTGGGATCACTGGCGTGATTAAGACAAGAAATTTGCACGGAAGCGCTTAAACGCAGGTTATTTGCTCACAAGTTATATGATGTGATACTGTTGTCGGTTCATTTGTCCATTTACTCCTCCATCCACCGACACTTGAGCAAACATTCACTGAGTGTCCCCAGGAGATGACAGCCCTGCTCCCTGCTCCCTGGGGTCTGCGGGCTGGGGAGAGTGTGACGATTGTCCGGAGAAAGAAGTGGCTGCCTGTGCACAGAAGAGAGCGCCCCGTTCTGGCCTGGGGAGAACACCCGGGGTCCCTGCAGGAAACAGTGCATGACCTGAATCTGGATGAGGTAAAAGGAATGGAAGGGGGGTATAGTCCCAGCCAATGGCAGGGCTCTTGTAAAGACAGAGGGAATTATTAAAGAGCCTTTAAGAGAACTACAAACAGCTTGGTATGGCTGGAACAGATGTGAGTGAGTGTGAAGGACAAGGCTGGAGGCCAAGACGAGGGCCAGGCTATCAAGAGTCTGCACAGGATGCTAAGGATGGGCCCCTAAAGCCACAAAGGGAGGCTAAGCAAGGGCATACCGGCATCAAGGCTTTGTGGAGCAAACCACTCGAGCTGTCAGGTGAGGGAGAAGGTGGAGACGGAGGGAAGCAGAGCAGTAGACACAGCAACAGCCGTGACTGGGCGTGTGCGGGAGGGGGCAGATTTATTGGTACAGGAAGCAAAATCCATGAAATCTGAAAACGGAGGGTTTCTGGGAGTGAAGGACACAGAGCAGTCTCTGATGGCACCCGGAGGTCAGTCACCAAGCGAGCACAGATGCAAGACTAATCTTGAGGGGAAATTCAATTGATAAAACTCAAGGTCAAAAGCACAATACCTTCATTGTCACATTTTACTCTAGCCCTTTGAAAAATATACCTAAATAAATGTAAGAATATGAACTTGGGAAGTTATATCTTAGACACACCAATAAGATGACTGTACCATTAGTTCAAACCCTCTACCAAGGTAATGATATCATGACCTTTGGGGGGTTAAGTCGAGGGGGTGGGTGTTGGGTGCTATTTCATAATAAATGTTTACTGAACACCCAAATGAAGGTATGGTGGAATGTATTATTGCGGAATGTTCCAGAATGTCCTGATTGCTGGCTGAGGTTCTACAGAGCTGATTTAGTATGTCTGCATTCTATTTCTAGATCATATCTATAAATATCTAGAACAAGATAAAATTGTTTGCACCAGGTAACTAAGGGAGACCTATTGACTAGAGCTCCACCGGAGCCTCCAACCTTGACATCTGAGTTTCTGAAGCACAGTAGGAAATTTAAGAGGATAGTATGGTTACCTAGGATACAATGGGATGACGAGCTGCTCTGTAACGAAGTATGAAATAGAGGCGGTCTGGAGTCTAGGAACTATAGGGTGTATATGTGTTATCTGCAAAAGGAAATAGGAAACGAGTTCTCCTAGAAATAAATCCAAGAATAACCCCTTCCCCCACGTATAAAACCCTAAACTTAAATATTCTTTCCATGGACAAAATGACACACCCAGGACTTGTACTCTGGAAACAAACTCAAGCAAATCTTACTTGGTAACTAAGTGCGAGTAGGTCCGAGAAGAATAGGTCCCCATTAGTGATTTCTCTTTGGTTGAGACAGCTAAGTGGAGAAGACACGAAAAGACTCTCCTTGAGGGACGATGTCCAAGGAGTAGCAGCTGCTGACACTGCTCTTTGCATGTGTCATTGTCCACAGTACATCTCTTACCACTGCTAATGTTGTGTTGGACCAGTCACTCTCCACATGACGGTTCCGAGCCCCAGAGCTCAGTGTGACAAGCACACTGCACAGTTCGGAAGACTGGTAAGAGCTATTTCCACAGAGAGTAATCACACTGAGGAGAGGACAGCTCAGTGGATGGGGCCTCAAAGGAGTAGCACGGCCTGGTAGTATTCCCCAACTTGTGCATGAGCTTTGTTCAAAAAGTTTGTTTAGAATTTATAATGTATTTTTCTTATTTTCTTTATTAACATATAATGTGTTATTTGTTTCCGGGGTACAGGTCTGTGATTCATCAGTTTTACAATGCATTGTTCTACTAAAAAAAAAAAGAAAGAAAGAAAGAAAACAACTCACAAAGTTGAAATCCTTCTAAGATCTTGAATTCTGAGTCTCTTGGGATTTGGGACCCTACTTGTAAGCAAAGACCCGATCTAGGACTCGGCCTCCGCTCTCCCCTTAAATAATCTCCCATGTCCAACATGGGGCTCAAACTCACAACCTGAGATCAAGAGGCTGAATGCCCTACTCACTGAGTCAGCCAGGCAACCCTAGGGCTTGGCTTTTTATCCCCATTAGACTTTGAATCTCTGTCAACCATGAGCATATTCTCACAAGCACAGACAAACCCCAGTGGAACCAAATGACCACTGGTTTTTATTAGTCGTCTTATCAAAAAAAGAAAATTCATCATTTAAGTATGCAACTATTTTTAATCCTGACTGGTGATCAATAAGGCTGCTTGATTTTCTTCCTCCGCTATGGCAACAATCATCTACTATTTATCTGTGACTCCTTCCTGTGAAACCATCCACTTTCCAACTGTCATCAGAGGATCTGTTTTCCAAGTCTGCGCTCACTTTGGGAACAGGCATCCACAACTCATTGCTTCAGTCCTTTCACACACTGCCATTTGAAGAGCACAAAACATTCTTTCTTTCTAAGAAACTATGCAATGAGAAACCTTCACATTCTCCTAAACGGGTATATGGTTTTCTTCCTATTCATATAGTGGGCATCTTGTCTTTGGAATTTCCTCTGATAATAGCAAGCAAGTTTACCAACTTTTCTTCTTGGCTTGATCACTCTACTTGTGGCATGATGAATTCACTATGAACCATTATTGAGGTACCTTACATACCTGTTTATTCCTTTCTGGATAAAAAATTATTTTATAGACATTTATTATTGACCCATTCTTCAAAAAAATGTAAATGTTGAGGTAAGGAACTTAATCTAATCACCTCTATATGCTTTGTATGACCTCCTAACCCATTCCCTCTTCATATGATTTCCTGTTCTGCCATTATGGTGATCACACTGATCTCTAAAAAAATTGTAAAAATCTCTATCAAAGTAGAAGATTGAGTTGAGATTTCGATCATGATGTTGTAGGCTTTATGTCTTTTCATAATCACTTAAGAAATAAAGCTACATGCTGGGTCCTTTCCCTTTAACTTTATCTATCCTGCCTTTACTTTAGTGAGGCTCTCGGTGTTTCCTTCATACAATCTGCATGGTATATATATTTTTTCTAGGTGAAGAGGAGGGGGAAAAGGAAAACAAAGTGAGAAGAGATGAAAGTGACATATTATCAAAGTAGGAGAAAAGCTAGCTTCTTGGCTAAATAAAAATAACATATTTAGTGATTTGTAATATAAGAATAAAATGAACTCACTGGGTCTCAGGAGGTCTGCAATATGATCTTTGCAAAAGGTAGCTTGCCAATTTAATTGAGGTAGGAGTTATTTAATTTTTTTACAGGTATAGTTTTCAATAAAACTACATATGCCTATAATACTGCAATGGCAGATGTGTCTCGATTATTAGAGGTGGGCTCAAGGGAATATATATACAATGGATTTTGAAATCTGTAAGCAGCTGTTGTGGGGGGGGGGGGGGGAATGACGGGGGGGGGCATTGTACCACACACACATGTTCCTTAAGTGCAGCAATGTTCTGTTATTTTACTGCAGGTGTAGTACAGAGATGAAATTTAATAACTTACTGTATACAATACCAATAAAACTGAAAAGATTCAGTGCCCTGCTGTTCATTATCACTGTACAAATGAGCTCGGATTATTCTGTGTGCATGCACGGTCAAACCGCGACACAAGGGGACCCCACATCTAGAGCTCTCAAGAATGGTCACTGCTTGAAAACCTCAGTGATAGTCTTCCTAATTACTTTCTTATCACTGAATTGTCGTTCCAAATTCACACAAACGTAGCTTTGAGGGAGGCTGCAAATAAGATATATCTAGTATTTTTTTAAGACGTCATAGAAAGCCTTCATTGGAAGATGCCTTTTGAAATAAGACAGTAATGAAATCGAGGGGCATATAGACTTCATTAGGTACCATAAGAACTAAACAGTGACGGTATATCCCACTCAAATCCGGGAGAGTGCCAGACTGAAGACGCTATCCCACCACAATTTGACTTCTCCCTTTATTAAGAACAAAAATAAGTGCCATACTATGAAAGAACATTTCGGCATTAGGAATGCTGAAGCAAATGCAAGTATGTATCCTTGCGGGGTTCCTTTTCCCAAGAAACTACTTCTCTTAGATAACAAATAACACACTGAACATAAAAGGTCCATGCTTTAGGAAGCTCAGTTTATCTGTGAGAGAAGGTGTACGTAAAGAAATCCACATAAATATCCAGAACACACACACACTTTTTCAAAGGATGAGGCTCAATTCTAAGCAGGTTACCCTATCAGGCCCAGCAGTGGACCTGGTATCTATTCCTTTCTGAAGTATTTATGTCTAAAAAGATTACGGGATTTTGTTGGTATCTTGCAGTGTTCCCACTGTTTTAACTTGGGGTCTCAATTTTAGGAGTTTCAGAAGATATCTCCTTAATGATGAAACCATTTCAAGCACAGTCGTAGATAAAGGAATAAATATTTCTGCCATTTAATATGGAAAAGTCTTCACTGACACTGCATTGGGGGTATGCTGCCTTTCTTACGGAAAGAAGCTATTGAGCTATTCAGATTTCTACACCATAGGCAGGTATATCTCAACATGAAATTTTATCAAATACTCCTCAGTGTTAATTTAAATAAATTGTTTAGCCATTAATTGGCTTTCCCCTTTCTCCTTCTATGTCAAAAATATAAAGATGAATAAAATTCCTAATTGCTAGTGGTCATTAAAACCCCCTGAATACTTTTTATAAGAAAAGAGAAGTTAATCTCAAGATTCTGGTGAAATCTCCATTCAGATACCAGGACTTCACTTTTTTTGGTGTTTCATAAATCATCTCAAAGAAATTTCCATTTTTTTAATGCACTCACTGTCCTGAACTATTGTCTAAAACTTGCCTATGCTTCTAACACGTAATTGTCGTTTCATATATTTCACAAGTGAGTTAAATGCCATAATTGAAAAATTATGGGGTCACACTTAAGAGATTGCAAAAGGTCTGGTTTCAGAATTTCACTCTATGTAGTTCTTACATTTTTGGAAAAATAATTTGATCCATGAAGAATCCAAATTCTTGTAATAGCAAACCATATTCTGCCTGCAGTGCACAAAAAGCAAGGCCCAAATATAATCTATACATTTTTTAAGAAAGTGTTCGTGCTGTTGCTAAAATGTGAATTGGCATATTCTACCCCAGCCTTTTCCCAGGGAATCTTTATTGGTTTTAATGAAATTGCACATGCTAATTCTGAGGATGTTACAGAAGGGATCATGCATATAGACACATGTGGTTTACTTAAAAACAATAACAGGGAAAAAAAAAAAGTCACACAGTCAGGAGCCATGTGGCCCCACTCCCCTCCTGAGCCCTCCCCTCCCCAGGCGTTCAGAGTTCTAGCACACGCTGAACAGACCTGAGGGAAGCTACCGTTCCAGGCACCATGTCAGGCCCAGACTCTCCAGTGGGCCTGGAATCTACCAAAAGTGGTTTTCCAGATGGGCTGTAATATGGATCTTTGAGCCTAGAAATCTCATCATGGGCAGCAGGGAACCCACACTGGAAGAGCACTGGCTTTAAAATGGGATATTTGATAGCTCAAAATCTGGCTCTGAAGCTTACCAGGGCTGTGACCTTAGGCCTGCTTGCTTTACTTCTCTGGGCTTTGTTTTCTTAAGTATTAAATGAGGACAATAATAATCACCACAGAGGTTTATACCAGCACCTAATATTAAGTTCCCAGGCTTCCTCTAGATAGAGCCCAGACTAACATTTAGAAACCCATTTGTTTTGACACCCACTCATCAGTCACATCTGGATTGTGGAAGGACTGGCTGGGGAGGCGCCAGACCCACTATCTCAATGAGCATCCGTAGAGCAACTCTGAGCAACACAGCTGCCTACAGACTCTGGAGGTCAGCCACTGATGGTCAGCCTTGTGAGGTCTTTAAGAATAACTCTTAGAGTACAGAGGGGGCAATATGAGAACCTAGAGAAACTCCAATATTTATGACAAGATTAATCTAACAACTAGAGATACAGATTGTCAAGGTCCCAAATTTCAGCAAAAGAATGCCAGAGCTTAATTTGCAAGGAAACATACCCATAATTACCTCCTTCCTCCTGCAGTTAAAGCTTTTCTGACCTTTAGCCTGAGCTATAACCGTTGTCCTATCAATATACCTTATGAGATTTGAAGAATGCTTTAATGCTTCCAGTACCCTTCAGTACCATATCTAATACAAGCATCACTAACATTTATTTGTGTATGTATGAAGTACTTAAATTACCAGCACTAAAATATGAACAACGAAAGGAAGCTTTTTACAGAAGAATGTCAGGTATAAATGGAAATGGACTGATGGGAGTTTAAAAAAAAAATCACTAGTAAGCTGCTAGTAAAGGGAAGCATCATCAGTGTATGCTAAGAGCATCAGGTCAAAGACTGTTGAGGAACTGGGATATTTGCCCAGTGCTAATGTATCAACACAAAGATTGTTTACTGATGGCAACAAGGGAAAGGTTTCTTTACAATAGAAAGATGTGGGGGTCTCCACTCTCACCAAGTGATTGAAGTTCGCATCATCAATAGCAACATAACTTGACATTATGTCCCATATGATGGACATAACATCATCTGTGAAATACTCAGGCCAAAATGTGCAACGTCCACATGAAGAAGCCTTTTAACCTAATTTAACAAATTAAACAGCACCACAAAGAAATAATCTGACAATTCGAGATGCGAGAATATTTTTCAAGACAACTGGCCTGATTTCTTTAAAGTAAATATCATTTTTTTTAAATTACAGGAATTGTTCTAGTTTAAAAGAAATCATAAAGAGATAATAGAAACCAAATACCATGCATAAATGCAATGACAAAGGGGGATAGAAAAGCTATTGAGGATATTTTCATGGGGGGACAACTTAAGAAATCAGAATACAAATAGGGTATTAGATTAGGAAGCTATTGTTAGCTTTCTAATAAGTGATAACAGTATTTCATTTCAGTGTCTAAAATTTTAAAAGACACATGCTGAAAAGTCTAGGGGTGAAATCTTATTAGGTCTGCCACTTAAAAATGGTTCACTGAAAAATGTGTATATATATTTATACACATGAAGCAAATATAACAAATATTAACAACTGCTTAATCTAAGTGGTGGGTATATGGGACTTCACCTCATTATTTTTTTCAACTTCTCTGAATATTTGAAAATTTATACTCTACAAGATTTCTAAAAAAATTTTTGAATAAATAAATGGAGCTTGATTGTCTCTGCTGATATCCAGAAAGCTGCTAACAGGGGCGTTGAAGAGAAAGTGGGCAAGAGCTTCTCTTTGTTTTTCTCCTTAGTGCCTAACAGATCACTAGAGGGCCAATAAATACCTATTTACCAATACAAGGAAAGAATGGTTCCATTGTCCCCTTTGATGAGCACGGGCGTGGCTGTTGGGTGAGAGGTTCCTGCACAGCAATGTCCCCCAACAAACAAGCTGCTGCCTGAAAAACTGTTTGGGGCAGAATCGCAGTGGCATATACTCTGCAAACTAAGGGCCCTGTGAGATCTGAAGTTGTCATGATTTTAAATAGTCTGTCCCGCTGTCTTCCCCGGCACACTCAGAAAGGATGGGACTTGATTCTGACCTTTGATTCCAATTATGTGCCCCCGTAGAAACACAGGACATGTGATTCCCTCATTGTTTCCTTTCCGAATAAACAGTGAGACTACCTCCAGGCTGGCAGTCAGTGCCCTGAGGGTGAGGGACAAGTGACTCTCCACCATAGGACCTCTGTGTCCTTCCAGGGCCCACACAGCACCGTAGAAGGGCAGGCTTCCAAAGGACTTTCTTTGAGAGAACATGATTTTCTCGTTTTTGTAGGTATGAAAACAGTGCTAAACCTATGGTTTCCATACATCACCACTTTCCGACTTCCCTCTCTCAAAACGATCCCTAAACATGATGCGGGGGAAACAGGCATTAGGGTAACACAATCTTCACCCTACTAGGCATGGAGTACACAGAGCAAGATAAAGCCAACGAGGTCCCTACCTCGTAGGAGTCTACAGACTCTTGGTGGAAACCATCATTCAACGAACACAAGTAATGGCAAATTCAAGGGGCACAATGAAGGGCACTCAAAGTGCTTAGGCGGGACACAGACATAGTAATGTGGATGGGAGAAGGTCCTGGGACGAATGCACTGGGCCAGACTGACCCACTGTCCACCATAAACAAAGTATAATGCCAAAAAAAAAAAAGACAAGATGTATTTCTGTTTCTATAAGACCTAAGTAGCCATTTTCTCAAGAAGGGACAAAGGATTTCATGCCTTCTCTGCTTATGTCCTTTCCATTTTGATTCCAGATAAGGTAAAGTTAAAGGAGCCCAAAGTTTTGGAATTAAGTCATTTGTAATTCTTTTTGTTTCAAAAATAAAAATAATCAATAGAAAAAAATGAATTCTTCCGTGTGCCATTCATTTCAGTACCAACTATAATGTTTTATTTCAATGAACCCAAAACAACAAGGTTTATGAGCAAATCCAATTTTATATAGAGAAGATGCATTTTCTATACAGTTTCAAAGTTTCTGGAATTTAACGAAAGTATCTGAGAGTAAGCCTAATTCTTAAATCCCGTCAGTTTTAAGATCTCAACATCAAATAACTTTATCAGCATAGTCCTATTTGATTACTTGCTGAGAAACAGAAAGAATGCGGATGAGGTTAAAACCTTGGACTTCACTAGAAAAAAACAAGATATGGGCTGGGACATTCAGTTGCAGAATTTTGTGTAAAGACTTCAAGGCATCTTCCTGATTTTCAGTAAGTCATGAATTTTCACTGCCTCTTCAATGAAGTACATATGCAGTATATTTCCATGTCCTAAATAATCGAATTAAGGCAAGAAGTCTAAAAGCTTTTTCAAGGTCAGTGGCAATACCAGCTTTTGGACATATCTTTAAAATAGAGTATATTCCTATAGACCATTCTAGGAAATGATCAAACCTAGCTGCACAGTACAATCACCTGGGGAATTGTCAGAAAAGCTAAGGCCCAACTCATTAGATTCTAATTTAATTGGTCTCAGATAGGGCCTAGGTTTCCATATAGTGTACCCCCCCCCCCATACACACACACCCCACACACATCTTGCCCAGGAGATGCTAATAATGAAACCACTACTTTAGACCTGGGCTATATCCCAAAAAAAGAAAAGACAAACAATTCCTGATAATCAATCCTTAACTTCCATTTAAGGGGAAAACTTCTGCCTTAATAACAATCTGTTGTGTTGACATCATTATCTCATTCAAAAACAGAAGATCTCGGCAAGACAAAAAAGTTTGCAATCGCCAAACGTCCTCTTCAAAGCAGCAAAAGAGGTCAAAAGCAAACGAAAAATTTTTTTTTCTTTTGTCATCTGCAGTGATGCCCATTAGGTATTAGCTATTGGTTATCATATTAAGGTTGGACGATCTTGCAAAAAACTTTATTTCCGCTCATTTTCATTTCTGTCAGACTTTCCATTATAAATTTTATTTTCTCTGCCAGTAAAAGTAGTATGAGGTTGCAATTTGGCAAGAACATTTTAAGCCTGGGTGTGATTTCCGTACCCCAATTTGATTTAGTTTTGTCATATTTAGTGAGAACTGAAAAAAAAAAAAAAAGTCCATTTGGCCGCTTTGCTTTGTCTATTGGTTCATTTCCTATACAGTTTCAAAAGTCTGAAAAAGTTACCATGTTTATTTCTGATAATTTTACGTGGAAATGCATTAATGAATTCATATTATCCCTTTACTATTTATAATGAAAACAACCTAATAAAGAACCTGTCAGCTTTTGTATTTTGGCTAAAATATCTGTTTTTTAAAAAGCCACGTGTCTGTTACTATTACTGTTAAATCCTCAAGAGAAACATAATGGAGAGATACATATATGTAAAATACATATATCTTTTAACCTGACGCATTTTTAAAATAACATACGTTTCAGAATAATAATTGATTTCTCCAGGACAGCGTTTTGCTACCTGTTGCTTACCACCACTATTTCTCTACACCAAACAAAAGGCTACTGGGACCTGAATAAGCATCTTCACATGTCACAGGGCTCATCCCTCTAAGTCCACAGGATACATCGTTATAATATGATAAAACTGCTTTTGGAGCTCCTCGGGGCATATCATCTAAAGGATTTCCACACAGCATCTCTAGAATGTAGTAAACAGGAGAAACAAAAGCTTCCTCTCCAGGAGAGCCACTCACCTTGCCACACAGTGGGGAATCATTTCAGCTGTGATCTGCTACTTAGACTTGAAGCCCAAGATACCCGAGACTTTGTCTTTCTTTTTGGTTAGCATAGCTGGTGTTGGAGACAGGGATATTCAAAAAGCAATTCGGCACAAGACAGATATTCACTAGAAGACACACTATGGTCTGCTCTATTCTCAAATTTCACGGAAAGCAAAAATTCATAACATGGGCAACTTTTCCTCTCCAGCCCCTATTCTCTCAGTCAGGGAATTTCCGAAATTTTGCTCTTTTATTTATCCTTAAGTGATCACACTGTTTATGGATACCGCTGAGACCACGCTAAGCACAGAGATAGTTCTCGCAACACTCACGACCATGAAGCAGAAATAAGAAAGAGAAATCTCCACACTCCACAGCTACATTATGAAGACTTTTTACGAAAAGCACATGCAGTCATACTCCGATATAAAGCAGAATTTTCCTGGACATGACTATCTCCGAATGAGCCTCCCAAGGCCCAGAAATTCAGCCATCACACACCAGCCCATCCACCTCTCCTCCGCCCTCTGCCCCTTCCACTTCTCACCTTGCGTTTGCCAAAAAAATAACTTCAGTTTCACCCGAGGGAAGTATTTCCCACAAACCGAGGGAGGGTCTGCGTCCCCGCACATACACAGACAGACTCACGCGGTCTGGATGATGCTTTAACAAGTTAAGGGGCCTCGCGCTTACTCAGCAGAGGAAATCTTTGTGTCTGCGAGGAATCACGCCAATTCCTATTAGTAAGAAAGGATACAGGGGCGAGGAAGCCTATTCTCTCGTTGACCAGAAAAAGAGGCCCAGCAAAAACAGAGACCTCTGCCATGACCATCTGCAAAAAGGAAGGATGTTGTCAACTTTCTTCTCCCCAAAACTCTAATGACCTCTGCCTTGACCCTCAGAAACCAGATACACAGGAACCGGCCCTTCTGCAGGAATTGGGAGCTTTACACTAGAGACTCGGCACTGAGAGGCTTGTCGCCCGAGCTATCTGCCCCGAACATTTGCACTCACATTCCAAAGATGTTTCCGTTGTGCTGGAATGGCTGTGAATTTCTTTCCTGCGGAATTCTTTCCAAACAAACTGCTAGGAACTGTACTGTGCAGCCCGTGTGGCAGGAGCTCTTACCCAAGCACCGCTTCCCCTCATTTCAACCAAGCTTTCAGATGCTGAATAGGACGGAAGGGTGGCTGGGTCAGAGGAGGCAATTTTAAAAATGCAAATACATCCAGGGGGGATAAAAAAAATAAAATAAAGTAAACCTCCACCAGAATTCCACCTCTGGTGACATCTGACTGATACATAAAGGTAACATCCTTCACAGCCTCTGTTTAATTGCTAAAACTGCCTGCTCACATTTTCCAGGATATATTAAACAGGTTGTTTCAAAAATTCAAAACCGATTCCCCCCCACCCCACCCCACCCCACCCCACCCCCGACCATTCAAGAAGATGGGAGGGTGAGTGGTTCGAGAGCAAGCCTTCCCTTTCTAGCGTAAGAAGAATGTACATTCGGTTTGGGTGAGGAATGACACGGTAGAAAGCTTTGAATATGAGACAGGATTATTAAATTCTAGCAAGAGTTCTCCCAAGTAAGAAACCAATGCACTTACAAAAGAGAAAGTCTAAATCCTAAGCAAAATAAAGGATTTTAAATGTACGATTAATACCGATACTGAAGTTAAAAAGAAGGCATCTATCAAAACTCAATTGTCCTAAAACAAAGCTTATACTTTTGGCTAGGGGTAGTATTTTTAGAACTGGGCTTTCTCTGGAGAGGGCAAAGTATGCAAATGCAGAGTGCACAGAGACACAAACACACACATGCTATACCTTTGTATTACACTGGCATTTTATTTAATTAAAGTACTCTTATTTTTCTAGCTCACGCATGCTTCCCTTGAGACGGCTTTGCTGTTAGCCTGCTGGCCTTGACTTCCAGCCAAAAACAATTCAGAAACAAAAAGGGACAACAAATCATATTTTCACAGACATTTTTATCCCTCAATACAACCCTGTTTTCACACAACATCATCCAGCCCCTATGAAAACTATAATTTAGGGCAATAACCACCCGAACCCAGGGTCTGACACATGGCTGCACGAAGTATTTCTCGTGTAAGAAATTCTTAAGTTCTTAATTGCAAATAAACTCTTTTGATAGAATCACTTTAAACGACATTGCTAGTTTGCAAACAGTGCCACTGGTATGGGCTGATGGATTAGAAAAGAAAAACAAGCCAGTGAAGGCAGTTGTGATACGGCAGGGATCTAGAGAACAAGAGGTTTACTGCTTCCAAGCTCTGTGCTATTTCATTACTTTTTAAAAGACAGAGGCATCGGCAGACTTTCCGTGCATCTTAGTGCCACGCTCAAAAATGCATCACCTAATTTACAAAACAAGCTGATTTACCAGGTTCATTCTCTCAACCCTTCCCCAAGCAAGATTCTCACTTACCTGATGGCAACCCTGTAAGGTTGATTCTCTCCCATAAGATGAGTATGAGCCCCTTTCTGTTTTACCTGCCAAGAGAAACAACAAAAAAAGTGTAAATTATGTTTTTCCTTAAAAAAAAAAAAAATCTCCAGGTAACAGACATCCACTTCTCTTCCCCGATGTTTACATACGTAAAGTAGGCACTACTGGCAATGTATGCAAGCAAGAGAGGGAATAACACTTCCTCTCTCTGGCTATGATAAACTGGAAAAAAAATATCCTTCATTCCTATTCTTAGCCAAACTGCTCCACACTTCCAAAAACTGTCATTCCAATGGCCTCCACTTTCTCTAACAAACAAATTGTCAGCCCTTATTTTCACTTTCTTTCTCTCGCAAAATTTAAACAATTTCATTTTTATTTACACAGCAGGCAAATTATCTATGTAATGACCCTAGTCTAGTAATTCCCATTGATTATATTGACACTTAATGGTGAGGCCAAAGCTAATCAATCAAGGCTCTCCAGATGGTGAAAATAGCAAAGAAACTACTCAAAATTCTGAGACTCTCTCTCTCCCTCTCTCTTTTTTTAAACTCCCTTTCCCAGGGGTACACCCCATCACGATCAAGACAATGATGATGGAATTTACATTGGGGAAAGGGGGCTTTCGCAAAATCGTCTCCTCTGAACCCAAGTTCAGATTCTACCAGTTGACCCAGTGGAACAAGGAATAATGGACTGTCCATGTGTTGTGCCAATTCTAACAACTCCGTTTTTATCTGTAGATGTCTCTACACAGACGTATGGAGCCTCAGGTGCTATTTGGACACATCTAAGGATAAAGTCAACGCTGCTCATTTGTTTTTTTTAGAAGTATGTTTAGCTTTAATAATCTGCAAGGGAGACAATGAAGCCACATTATGAGAGATCTAAGCAGCAGACTTTAGTGACATGTGAAGAGTTGTCCTAGAAAATCGATCCATATTAGGACATCAAAAAGGACTAGTGGCATGACCAAGTACCCAGAAGACAAACCCCATCCCACCCCACCCAAGACGAAGGGATACTTCTCTCTTCAAGACTAGAGCTGAGGGGGACAAAGCACATTACCCACAACTCTACTATTCTTTCCAATGGGAAGATTCAGAACTAGTATTTTGAGAGACAGAATGGAAGTCCTTCTAGAGTTTATGACCCCCAAGTTTTCCTCCCTCCACTCCAGTTAAAATAAATGTTAGAAGTAATGACAGTCATTTTTTATCTTTTGGTTCAACGACAATGCTATTAGAGTCTACCTTCCTGACACCACACAAAGAACGGATCTTTAATAAATCTTCTATCTTGTCAAAAGTGTAACTGGTATTGAAGTCACTATGTACATAAAATGGAAGGGGATTTTCAAAGAAAGCCAATCCTGAATCTTAAAATTAACCCCCTCTCTCTCAGTATTAACTTTTCTACTGGCCTCAGTGAATCTTGGGTTTAGGAAAACACTCCCTCCGGCTCCCCCATTTCTGGTATAGTGTTCAGGACAAAGTAGAAAATCAATGCCCATATCAGTTTCAATTCCAATGAAACAGGATGCCATCTCGTTGACTGTCAGTCTTGAAAGATCTAAGAGAATAACTCATTGTATGAGGATTTTACATTAAAACAAAGACACATTTACCCGTTTCAGAAGCATAAGTGATCATATACACATATTTACTTTTCGTTCTAAGTCAAATGTAGGCTACTTATACCCTTTAACTTCCCTTTATAAATATTAGTAACAGAAAAAGCTCGACCATTATGAGCTGTCAAGTGATGTTTGTCCTTCCTTAAATTCTTGTGTCTAAAAAGCTTCAGTAACAACTACTACAGAGTTCCCTTTGACATCATATTCACTTGTTTAACTGCCAGAAAAGCAGGCAGAGAGGTAGGCGGACAGATACATAGAAAGATAGATGGATAAAGCAGAATTTACTCTGACTTCCTAGGAAATCGAGCACCTAGTGTCCTGTTAGGGTAATTTCCAAAAATTGGATTAGAAAATACAGTAAAAAGGAAGAAGGGTTATCTCCCCCCCCCCCCCCCCCCGAAGGAATTACTGAAGCTATCCCCTATAGAATCCTCACCACCTGGCATTATTTCCCAGCCTGACTCCAGCACATAGACCTGGAGAGATGAATTTTCCTACCAGGATTTGTCTCAATTCATATATACAAGTTGGGGCTACTCCTTCCATTATTTTAAAGCCAGAAGGTCATTGCAAATAGTAAGGGAGAGAGAAAGAGAGAGAGAGAATATGAATGAAAATAAATGGGAGAGAAAGGAGAGAAATCAAGAGAGGGGGAGTGGAATGAAAAGAGCAAGGGCTACGTAGGAAGGAAGGGAGAGAAGAGTATGAATTCACGCTGCCCAGAGTCCCCAAAGTGCTCTTGGCTACATAGACCCAGCACTCTTTACTATCATATCAGATACAGACTGCTTAATCTTAATTTTGCTTGTTAAAAAATATTTATCCAGATACAAAAATAAACCCACTGCAAATTACAAGTTGTCAGGGTTAAAAATCTACTCCTGTTTGTGTGGGGGAGGATAAGAGACCAGCATAGACATGAATCATTCTCAGTAATTTGAGTGTTTCCATGACATCAATGGGCACCCGTCCAGGACTCTGTCGAAGTCTGCGAGGTACCAAAGAGGCAGCGCAGCCAGCAGGAGGCTGGGAGGTGCACTTTTTTTTTTTTTAAATTTATTTATTTATTTATTTATTTTTTAGGATTATGCTCCTTGTAAAGATTTCATCTGTAGCAACCACTTTTACCATCAAATAGATCGCTCCAGAGATCCTGAACGAACACATTTCATTCTGATAGTGTAAGCCTTTAACTTTATTACATCTTTTTGTTTCCAAATTCAACTATAAATCTGCCCTCAGAGCCCAAACCCCTGTTTGGGAGCAAAATAATCAGGGACTGGGGATAAACCCAAGCACCTTCTCAAACATATGAGATCTATTCCCATCATTTGCTAATGATAAACAGCAGCCATTTTACAATGACATCTCGGTTTCTAAAATACATACACACAAACATATATTATATACATATGTATGTATCTTTTGTGTAAACTGCCCATTAAAAATTAGCTATGGTTTTGATGTTGATTTTCTGCTTAAAATTCACTGCAACATTTGTTTCGGATAATAAAATGTTCAAGAGCGCTGATAACATGTTTGAGGAGGATTCTTAAGTGACTATCTGTGCTCACGAACACAAAAGCCCCTCAATGTCTGCGTTTACTCTATGTCAGGCGTGGATTTTTGTCACTTAGACCAACTGGCTGGTGCGGACAGCTTCTTTCCTCCCTTCTCCATTCTTCGACACCCACCTCCCCCCATCCCTACAACCACAACAGAGCTTTGAAAGAGCGAAAGACCCTATTTTCCCAATATTTAAAAGAGATAGCAGCGATGAACAAACCCGGCGCGTTCACTGCGGAATTTTCGAGACGACCCTCCAGTACTAGAATGCGACAGCCGCTGCGGATATTTTTTGGCACAAAGACAATGGTGGCAGTGCCAAGCCCCATGGCTAAAACTACTCAAAAGAGGCATAAGGGTAGCATTAATCGCTCAAGTCTTTTACTGCATGGAGTACTGTTGTCCATATTTTAGAAACTAAAAGTACCCGTTAGTAACATTTGTTGTGTGTCCATAAAGGGGTGGGGGGCTGGGGGGGTTCTGAAATATATACCAGAAACCAATCTTGTCAGGCATTTGATTCATTTTTATACCTAAAAGGACCAAATGTTAAATTTTGCTGCTGGTGATGATTTGCCTTGCATGAAGCAAATGATATGACCTAATGGAGCACACTGAAGGCTGAATGAAAGCTATAGAGATGAATTCGTATAAACTAAGTCGACATATTGGCTAAACAACTTTCTTCTGCAAAAATGATGTATACAAGGAACATGTAATACTATGTCACAATTTTTTAAATTAAGCAAGAAAAACGCTGTAAATGAGCAGACACAACATCCGTCAATCAATCCTTCTGGAGACAAAGGAGATCAACACGCAGCCCCTTCTCCAGAACAAGTCAGCATCTACAGTGAGCAAACAATCCAGAAAGTCAACACGTGTTTTGACCAAATTGAACCCACCAGCTGCTAAAAACCTATATTTAAATTTGACTATTAAAAATGGCTGTAATTGATAATCAATAAAGGATTTCCTTGCCTCTTCTGTTGCCCTTGAAAAACTCATCTGAGCAGAAAATATACGCTCCTTACATTTTTTTATTAGATTCTTGTTGATCTATTCGGTAATCCTCTATCTTGCTGCCCTGGAAAGGACAAGGGGGAAAACTGTTTTTTGTTTGGGTGCAGTATTTTTAACAAATGTCTATATAATTCCAAATTTAGTACTTTTATATTCTTCTATCATTTTCTATTTGCCTTCTAATTTTTTCTTCCAGTATATCCACAGTATCCTATTGTAAGAGAATGCCCAGGGAACCGGGTAAGAATGAAAATATTACTTGAAGAAAAAAATGATCTCATCAACCCCACTCATTCACAGGGATACATCCAAGAAGTATCAGTTCTGGTCGATGACTACACCTGAACAGTTCTAATCCACATGGAAACAGACAAGAACAACTTATTGATACTATGATTTTGCAGATAAGCTATGACATAGAAGACCGTGTTGGTGGTTGACCAGTAGGGTGATAACAAGGTGGTGGTAACAAGGTCATGTTTGGGTCTCTAGCCTTTCATTCTTAAAAGGTCACTTTTAAAATTATATATAAATGGTAGGCATCTCACCCACCACTGAAAAAGATGCACCTGTACCAGGGGAACATATCATCCCATGAAAAGCCTTAATGAAAAATTATCTGATGTTTCAGGACAAACCAAGCAAGGCTGCTTCACTGTTAATCCCCATTCTGGGAACTGAAGAATGAGCCTTTTGTTCCCTGGCATCAGACTCGGGAACTAATCATAACCATGTTCAGATCAGAATAAATCTCTGTCCCTGTCCCCAACCCCAACCTATCCCTCGTTACCCTATTAATTAGTATTGTGATTATGATGATGATGATGATGATGATGATGATTTTGCATACTGAAAAGAATATTTCATTAAACAATGACTGAAATTTTTGGCGGTTCTGAAAATATACATGAGGTCATTATTTAGAGTCCTTTCATCTTTTCCATGCTCCTTTTCCCTCCTTTGCCCAAGTAAGAATAGCTGAGTCCTGGCCATGTATTGTTGCCCACTATGCAAAGGCCTTATGTAGACTGATTTATTCAATCTGCACAACAACGCTAGCTGGCAGGTAATATAAACACCCATTTTGTAGATGAGGAAACTGAGCTACAGAAAATTGCCCAAGGCTACACAGGCAGTAAGTGACTTAACCAGGATTCACACCCTGACACTTGGATTCCAAAGGTTATGCTCCTATCACTACTCTGTGCTGCTGGTACTTAAACTCTTAAAAAAAAACAAAAAACCAACCTATAAATAAACAAGAAGCCCAATACTGAAGACTCAAATCCCAGAGCTCAAAACACTCATGAATTTGATATGAAATTAATGAAAGTGTCTTATAGGTGGTGATAATTTACAATTACAAGGTGTTTTATCCCTAAAAGGTCTCTTGGTACTTTAGAGTTGTGCAAATGATGTACACCACACCTGTAACGTCGTACAATAAGCCGCAACCTTCTCGATGTTAACTTGAAGCTACTAATCCAGAACATGGCAGCAGACTGAATCTCTACATATTCCCCGTGTGAAGAGTATGACTTCGTCTTAAGATACACAGAGAAGAGTGGAAGGAAAAAATACCATTAAAATCTAGGACAACGCAGCATCGCTCATGAGGGTCTTCTCTGAAATAGTAAGCCCACAACAGGCTCCCCAAAACAAAAGGAAGGCTAATTTAAAGGGCCTAGGAAATGTTACACCCCATCTATATCCCTCCCCCAGAAATGTACATTACATTTTATCATGTTAAAGCCTTTGACAAGTCCTTCACTGAAGACATTTAATTTAGCTTAACATTATTTTTCTTTTTTTTTTTTTTTAAGATTTTATTTATTTGTTAGAGAGAGCGGGAGCGAGCACAGGCAGACAGAGAGGCAGGCAGAGGCAGAGGGAGAGCAAGCTCCCTGCCGAGCAAGGAGCCCGATGTGGGACTCGATCCCAGGACGCTGGGATCATGACCCAAGCCGAAGGCAGCCGCTTAACCCACTGAGCCACCCAGGCATCCCTAACATTATTTTTCTTAAACTTATGTGAATACACCTAACTGCCTCATATCTTTTTGTCTCTTAATACAAGTCA
Organism: Taxidea taxus jeffersonii; assembly: GCA_003697995.1. Lineage (NCBI taxonomy): Eukaryota > Metazoa > Chordata > Mammalia > Carnivora > Mustelidae > Taxidea > Taxidea taxus. The sequence goes on along the minus strand of ML103790.1, from coordinate 21,739 downwards.
TGAGGAACTTTGGGAGCTACTATTACTTAAAAACAATAACAACAACAACCAAACCAAAACAAAACAAAAAACCTTACCACTAAGAATGTATTAGGTCAATAAGTGTTTGTCATTTACCATGAAATAAATAATGTAAACCTAAAAATTGTGTTTTATTTTAACTAAGTTGAGAATCATTGTTCACTATTGGTGATGTTTCCATGCAGATACACCTTTGTTATTCTGACTAGCTGGTCCGCTTTGCCCCAGATCCCAGATCCTCGTTTGGTGGTAAAAGCCTGAGCCTGTGTTTGCAAGAAATCAGAAGTTGATCTTATTCTTCTGATTTCCACAATTCAAAGAGCACTGCTTCTCTCCTACAGAATCTTTTTGTACCAGGACAACTCGATCTTCAATCCATCGGCATTCAAAAATCCAAACTTAATAAATTTTATGCTAAAAGAAGAATTACAACTCAGTTCCAGCAGATAAACTAGTCATTCCACAGCCTAGAAAAATTTCTTCCTTCCCTTCTTCCTAAATTGCGACAGAAAGACAAGGGGTGGGGGGATGTGAGGAGGCACATAATTTGTAGCAAAGGATAATGGGAAGCAGAGAGCTAGCCATCTCCCCAGAAAAGACTAGCATCAGTCTTCTCTTTCACTGATGTGCTTAAGCCATAAAAATAGAATGCTCAGTAATGATCTATAGCTCTGATCCTGGAAAATTATGAGTCTTGGCTGCATTTCGTCACTGATTCACCTCATCTCGTCTAGACACTGCGCTGCCTTCAAAACAGTGGGTGGACTGAGATTCCAGATACGATCACTGTCTTGAGCCATCACCAAAGCTCTTCCCTTTGGGGGCCTGTCTATGGTGCAGAAACTATATTGAATTTTCCTTAAAGCACTCACATTTGTAAAGCACTGTGTGGTATGTGAAGGAATTTAACTTACATATTTAAGACAACACACCCTAAGAACTCCTTAGGTGGGCACTTTAAGCTCTATTTTTTATAGATGAAGTCACTAAAAGGAAGAAAGAACCACCAACTTCCATAAGTAGAAGAGGTTATACAGGTATCAAGAGATGAAGCTAGAACATAAACTTCCAACTCCAGCACAAAAGCCCCTTTAGACAACATGCCACTTCTTTTTGGAGTCTTCTAGATGTAATGTCCACATCTACTCTGTTAACAAAATTTATTCCACCTGTCTTCTTCTCAATGTGCACCACAACCCCTCCCTTCACACCCTTTTAATTCTGATTGTAAGGCCAAAAGGAGTGGATAAAAAGGCTAGAAATGATAAGCATTTCTGGTACACCAGAAAGCACTTTCTAAATGCAAAATTAAAAAGTACGGCCTTAGATTGTGGGACATGCCCCGCACAACAGCCAAAACAGTCCCCTCACTCGGTGTCATGCTCAGGAGAAGTGCACACATTATCAAATTAAAGCACACGAGTTTTATGCTTTATTTTCCAAATGCAGGAAAATCTTTCATTGAAAATAACGCTAATTCCACAGAGTGTGCAATTAATCAACATAATCACGGGGATAAGTTAGCTGTTTGGGGAGGTGTGTCAAATAACTCTTTAAGGCCACTAAAGTGCCACTTCAGCCACCAGAGTAATGATTTTCTGAATCAGCAATTTGTACAAGGGTCCCCTGGAGACCTGAAGAACTAAGGGCAACCCCGAAATCATTCAACTTACTTCTAATGAGTAACTTACCAATGGCTTTACATGAATAAGATCTTAATAGTTCTGCTGACCCTGTTTTACATTGTTATCACGGTTTGTGTGTGATGACTGGCTCTAAGAGGACCACAGCAAGTACGGACTTGGGTGCCCTCTGAGGAAATGACACAAATATTTGAAAACTTACTTTTGTTATTTGAAGAAACATGATAGTTTTTATATAAAAATAAAGAAAGGTCAATCTTGCAATATACGCTAAAGACATCAAAGCAAGCAGAAAGAAATATTTTCACTAGTCATAGGAGGAAAGGAAGATACAGGATGGGCATGGAGAAGAGCAACCCCCCAAATTCTGTTCTACGGCTAAGAAACCTTGCTGGTCATGATACCCATTAGGGAGAGGGTTCTCACAACAGATTCTGGGCTTCTTTACCTCAGGGTATTTGCATTTAGTAGAGTAGGATCTGGCCTTCTAATTCTATTCTACTCTGTTCTATTTTTATTTTATTTAAGAGATTTTATTTATTTGGTAGAGAGAGTGAGTGCACACAAGCAAGGGGAGCAGTAAAGGGAGAAGCAGACTCCCCACTGAGCAGGGAGCCTGATGTGGGGCTTGATCCTAGGACCCTGGGATCGTGACCTGAGGCACAGGCAGATGCTTAACCAACTGAGCCACCCAGTTTTTTTAGAGCCACCTCTAATTTTTTTTTTTTTAATAAAATTCTACTGGTTAGTTCAACAAGCCAGGGGTAAGAGTAACCAATTTTTTTTCAAGGATTTTATTTATTTATTTGACAGAGAGAGATCACAAGTAGGCAGAGAGGCAGGCAGAGAGAGGAAGGGAAGCAGGCTCCCTGCTGAGCAGAGAGCCCAACTCGGGGCTCGATCCCAAGACCCCGGGATCATGACCTGAGCTGAAGGCAGAGGCTTTAGCACACTGAGCCACCCAGGTACCCCAAGAGTAACCAATTTTAGTGGCAGCCTCTAAGGTTACATTAGATGGAACTCCAATAAACCTGGTGGCCTGGTGGATAGCAACAACAAAAAAATAGGTTACTACCCAATCCAATCCATTTAACTGGATTTTTAAAAACAAAAAATTATTGATTTCCAAGGCCCTTTCTGACAGTTGTAGTTCAGAAACCTTTTTCTGGCAGCATACTTGGCCTTTAAATTTGTTCATCTCTACTAATGAAGACTGATTGTTTCAAAGAAATTAGTCTCCCATTACCAAGTATTTTCATCCCTCTCATAAATGACAGAATTCCAAGACATGAGAGTCCCAGGGGTGAAAGGTCACTCCTCTTCTATTAGATCTACTGGCCACTGCTCTGAAAGTATCCTTTTCCTCATTCTATCCCAAGCCAGAAATCACCTTTGCATTCCAGGGTCAACCTCTAGTGAACATAGTTTGTTAAATGGGCCCTTTCACACATTTATCTACCCTTCCATGCTCTACTGAAGGCAGTCCATACACAGGGAGAGAATGTGGTCCTTTGATCCCTCTGGAAGAAATCTGTGACATTTCTGGTCAGAGGCTATAGAAAAATCATATGAATAAGGACTCTGCTGAGGCGCCTGGGTGGCTCAGTCATTAAGCGTCTGCCTTTGGCTCAGGTCATGATCCCAGGGTCTTGGGATCTAGCCCTGCATTGGGCTCCCTGCTCAGCAGAAAGCTTCACCCTCTCCTGAGGCTTGTTTTCCCTCTCTTGCTGTCTGTCTCTATGTCAAATAAATAAATAAAATCTTAAAAAAAGACTCTGCTGCCTGGCTATTTTTTTTTTTTAATTTACCAGCAAAATTTAAGAAAATCTAAAGCTACATTTCACCATTCAAATCACTTTGGGCAATAAATAATTTGTTGCCCATTAAGCTGATTTCTTTTTTTTTTTAACATTTTATTTATTAATTTGACAGAGAGAGAGATCACAAGTAGGCAGAGGGGCAGGGAGAGAGTAGGAGGGGGAAGCAGGCTTCCCGCTGAGCAGAGAGCAAGATGTGGGGCTCGATCCCAGGACCCTGAGATCATGACCTGAGCCGCAGGCAGAGACTTAACCCCCTGAACCACCCAGGTGCCCCTAAGCTGATTTTCTAACAGAGTCTTAATAATATTAAATGTAAAAAATAATAATACTAACCAGACTCTGAGTAAGCCACAGTGGGACAGCAAACAGAGGACAAGGTTTAGTATTATGTTTGTTATTGCATCTATAAGGGAAAATCACATATTTTAGCATCATGGCATATAGGCAATGGTCTGAGTTTTCAAGCTAAGTTTACAACTAGCAAAAAATAGGGGGCACCTGGGTGGCTCAGTGGGTTAAGCCTCTGCCTTTGGCTCAGGTAATGATCTCAGTGTCCTGAGATTGAGCCCCGCATCGGGCTCTCTGCTCAGCAGGGAGCTTGCTTCCCTCTCTCTCCACCTACCTCTCTGCTACTTGTGATCTCTTTCTCTCTGTCAAATAAATAAGTAAAATATTTTAAAAAACACTAACAGAAATATAATAAGTATCATCTTACAAAGAAACGACATGGACATTTGATATAATACTCAAGACTGAACTAAAGTAAGACACGGATGGGAATCTCATGATTTTAAATATAGTTTAGACATATGTATAATATATACAACCATTATACTTACATATATACACATACACATAAGAAACACTTAAAAATGTTTAAGTTCTTTTTATTTAAGTAATCCCTACACCCAAAGTGGGGCTCGAACTCTCGACCCTGAGATCAAAAGTCGAACGCTCTTCTGACTGAGCCAGCCAGATGCCCCCATTTTAAACCCCAGACAGAAGATAATGCTAGTGTCATTCATTTATATATGTAACACAACAGATTCTCCAGCCTTAGAAGTGAATTACAATTGGTCTCTATTCCCTAAACATCCATCACTGAGAAGCTGGGGGGAAATAGCCTAAAGTACAAAATACATTTCAGAGCATCCACAGAGCAGACAAAGAATGGGAATGCTGCTAATTACTGGACCTGATCCACTTTAAGAGTTCGGGCCCACAACAACCAAAGAAGAAGGCAAACAGGACCAAACTCCTCAGAGTCCAACTGCCTTGGGACAAGAGTCACCACTAAAGGAAGATGATGGTTCACAGACAAAATAACACAAGCCGCTGAGTCCCACACTATGATGTTTAAGAAAAGCCTCCCAATGACTGAGTACATAAGCATGACGACATCCAGAGAGGAAGGCAGGGGGGCACGGAAGGAAGAGGCAAGGCCGTGGGAAGGATGGTCAAGGAGAAGAAGGGAGGAAGGACAAGGGGAGTAGTCAGAATACTGACCTCATACGACCAGAATAGGCAAGAAAATAAAGTAAATTACAAGGAATAGATGTTTACAGACAGCAATTTTCAGTCCAGAAACTTGCAAAAATGATCATCTGGGTAGTTGTAAAAGAGGTCCAAAAAATATGAACTATGGAAATAAATATTTGCTGGGGCCTCTGTGTACCCCATGTTGGCTGGTGGTACATCAACAGTGGACATTGTTCCCAAGAGGTAAGGATTTAGATGGCTGAAATGCAAGGGAGCAAACCCAACAATGTACATTGGTAAGGAGCGAAGGGGTGTACTGAAAAGCACAGAGGAGAATGCTGAATGAACCTCATCGTGTAACAGGTGGCAACAGGAGACTGTGTATTTGAGATCCCATGCAAGATGCTATTATAACTTAGGGGCAACTTGAGACTGGTTAGAATGCAGTTCAGAGTTATTTGACAGTGTTAAATAAATCAGGGACACTTGTATCATGTATTCAAAACAAATTTTAAGGTAACTTAAATTGGAAAGGTACCTAAATTTTAATATACCTAAAATTGGAAAGATAGGAAACTGGAAAAAACTTAGATGACATTTCCCTCCTTCCCTAACTCTAAACTCTTCGATCATTCCATAGTTTAGGGAGCTGGCTGGGGATATTTTGAAGTAATTCGCTTACAAATCAGAGAAATTTACAAGGTAAGACAAAAGAACTGCAAAAATTTAAACTGTGCTTAGGTAACAATTAGCAAATTGACTCAGTCGAGTCATTCATTTCAGAGTTGTGTAGAAATCATTAACACATATAGTTATTATGAAGGATTTGAGGAAACCTTGTTAATAAAAAAAACTGTTGTTATTTTAAAGACCCATCCATCACCCAGCCCTGGTCTTCACTGTCAGAACCCTAGGGTACCCTCTATCCAAGCAATGGTGGGGAGGCCAGAATGCCCCCTCTGTGACTGCCCCTGTGTAAGCCCTGTGACCTGGGGACCTGGGGACAAAGGGACCATTGACAATTTGCTCCTTTAACATCTCACACTCTACAAACAATAACCAAAAGAGGCAAAACTAAACAAAAAGAGGTTCCATTCTCAATGTCTGCCGGCCGCGGGGTGTGGGGTGGGGGTAGGGTTGGAATAGCTTCATTTGGTCTGCAGAGAAGCCAAGAACACTTTGATAAAACATTGTGATGAATAGTCATTTTCCTTCACCAGACAAGTGAAAATTCTTGACACAATCAGGGAGTTTTCTCCTAGGGATTATCTGCCACATCTATTACCTACAAAGAGTCCTATGGCAAAGTTTCAATGATTTATCTTTTTGAAGTCCATTCCCAACTTAGTCCAACGAAAACTCTTCTTGGAACTATGAAAGCAATGAAAATATAATCAATGGTAATATGAAATCAACCTCTTAAAAATTCAAGACTGGTATATACTCGACATGTTATTTGAACTCTCAGGAGTCTATCTGGCAAAATCAAAAAACAAACAACCGCCCCAAATTTATTTTCAAACAGAAACAAATTAGCTGTCATTCTCAGTATTAGCCTACAACTTTATAATCACTACAAATATATGATTATTTTTATAAAAATGCAAAGACAAAACACACCAAAAAAACCCAACCCTGAAAAGTAAAAGAAATGAAGAACCCCTCACAAGGGTTGGTTCCAATCTGAGCAGCCAGCAGAGGGCGCACATGCCCCAACAAGAGCTGGCTGTGGCCAGGCCCCACCCAAATTCACTTCAGACAAAGTCTGACCAAAATTTGAATTGGGGGGGTGGGGGGGCCGGGAAATCATCCTATCAGTGGCATTAATAAAACAAGCGTGCTCACTTTAGGATCAATGTGAAATATACAAATACACTTTATTATTAAATAGTGACTTCGATTTCTTAGCCGCTTCATGGGAAGTTGTCCATTTAAAAATATATAATTCTTTTGTATGGAAGTGTGGTATTATCAGTTTTCAAGGCCACTGCAGTTTTTTATTGTTCTATTATTAAGAATTATCTATAAGAGATGAATTTGTGGCATAACATATATTAAATTTCTAAAACACAAACTCTTGTTTTGGTGAGTATACTAAATTAACTTTTGTAAATAGAGTCTCTTTTAGTATATTTCCATGTATCATATACAAATCTAATGAATTTTTGTAACTCTGGAGCAATCAAATATGTATCATTTTATGGTTAAATGAGATACATGAGTTACTTATTTTTCCACTTGCTTGCGCTTGATTATTTGGCTTTCTATATTATAATATTTGGGGTTACAGGGGCACCTGGGTAGCTCAGACAGTTAAGCATCTGTCTTTGGCTAGGTCATGATCCCAGGGTCCTGGGATATAGCCCCGCATAAGGCTCCCTGCTCACAGGGGAACCTGCTTCCTCCTCTCCCCCTGCCACTCCCCCTGCTTGTGCTTTCTCGTTTACTTTCTCACTCTCAAATAAATAAGATCTTTAAAAAATATATAATATTTGGGATTACAGTAGATTGTACCAGAAAAATACCTGGCAGCTATGTATGAACATGCACGTATAGAAAGGGCACTGTTTATCCTTTTAAGGAAGTTTTCTTATAAATGCAAAAGCCACAAACTCCTCCTAGAGTTTTCTAAGCTTGTGATTTCAGAAATAATATCATGACTCGAAAAAAAAAAAAAAAAAGAATTACCTCATGAAAGCACCAAATTAAAATTGACATTAAATACTGTGTTTTTTACATTTACATATACAAATTAAATAATCTATAGAACGTTCACTGTCTAATTTCGAATAGATTGGAATAAACGGAAGGTATGCATTTAAGTTTCAAGATGGAAAGCTTGGTAGGATAATTAACAGTCACTTGTCCATCCGCCTAAATGATCATTTCAACTTCACATCTCCTCACCAAACAGAAACAATGAAGCTATGTAACATCTCCATAAGGTGATTTTTTTTTTTCTTAACCATTCTCGGTAGATTTGAGAGTTGAACTTAATTTACAGCATCTACAAACCAGGTGGTTTAGGTTACATGTAGGTCACGATAAATAATACTTATCCTTCGGCTGATGTGGATACACCATTTCTGCACAAGTTAAAATGACGATGTTTTATTATTCCTAAGCACTCAATTCTGAAATGTTTGCACAATCTGTTAAGTCCAGGCAAATTTAAACGATTTTGACATGCAGCCTGCTAAGGCCAGTGACGGGGATAATGCCTCTTTACGTGGGTAAAATTTTGTGACATATAGGTCACTCTCTTAAGGGGAATCAACTGTGTGTCTCTTCTTTGCATTTCCACCACAATCCTTCATCCTGCAGCCTGGAGCTGAGAGTGAGATGCAAGAAAGGAGCCGAGTGCTCAAAGCAAAAATCTGCTTCCAGGACAATCCATTATATCTGACAAGTTAAATGTTCCATGGTAGGCCATATGGCACGAGAGCAGGCCCGACGATGGGAGAGGGGAACTCGGCAAATGCATCACAATTAAGGAGTTTGGCTACAGACTTTACTTTGAATTACTTTTTTTTTTTATTATTAAATTTCAAATGCTGTCCCCCCCCCAATTTTTAACTGAACCCCTTTTATGATAATTTCTAAAGTTGTTCCACAATTTCTTTCCCATCTCGTGACTGTGGGTACTGAAATCTAAAGGCTAAGACACACACGGCCCTTTTTATCAAATGGAGTTTCAAAGGGGAGGACCTGTAGCCTTGTTTTTAAAATTTCAAGACAAATAATAAGAAGACTCTATCTGTTCACCAGACAGGAATATGTAAATGAAATTGGTCGTTAGATTGGGACATTTGAGTGAAACTGATAGAACATTAAAGTAATTCGGTTTCCATTCTTAAGTCTAAAAAAATCTTAAAAGCCATACAGTCATAACTGGCATGTCCCTGTTTCTTCCACAGTTTACTTGATATTTATGAAATTAACAAATTCATTGAAGACTTCCTCAGTTGAATTTAGCCCTTACCAGGCCACCAGAAAGGACCTCTGCATTCGCCTGCTAATACCATGTCTCAGACACAAGTCTGATAAGCTCTTTAAGACACTCCTTAAAACCAGGTGGTCCATGGCAATAAACACTGGTTGTTGGAAACGTCACGTAAATAATATCTGGACTGTGATCAAGGTGTGCATGTATTCCATGAAAGGAGAGGAAATGAAATGACCAAAAGAGTATCATCACACCACGGATACCACCATTCATTATGTAATTCTTCTAAATAAAGAAAACAAACGTTTTTATTTCTCCTGCAGAATTCTCAAGAAGAGAACTGGACATACACTAAAAACTGAAAATGCTTTCTAGAGAAGTGTCCAAATGCAGCTGGTCTAGTGTCTAACAGTAAGCTTACACCCTCAGTTCCTGGGAAAGACACATTCTTAAGGAAATTTTCATATAATTTGATATATATATACATATGTAAGCATACACATATACAAATTATAATGGGTAGGTTCTTCTCAACAATAGCGATTATCGTTCAAGTATTCACGCTGGTTTGCAAACATGAGATTCACGACAATTGAGAGAAATATGTATGCATCTTCCCGAAAGAGAAGACTCTAAGACTCATTTCCCTAAACTATTTTCACTCTCCATTTCTCCAGAAGGTCACTATTTCCCTCCAACGTACCTGCTTCTACCTTAATTAAGAATAACATTATTTCAAAGAACATATCCAGATACTTTATAAAATGGGTTATTTTTCTTCACGTGTGAAATTAGCAACACATTTTCTGGTAGTCCCAAAGTTAGTATTTGTTAATAATCTAATATAATCTCATATTTGCATCTTTCTTATTTTTTAACATGGGACGGTTCACTGAGTTACAAAGATGGCATGTGGGTTATGAGTTGGTGGTTTGTGTTAAAAACCAATTGTTATAGCTCTTTGTTTTTATCAAGTGATTTGACATAAGCTTCATCATAATCCTGTTAGGTAAGTATCATAAGTATTATCATTAATACTTTCATTCAATAGATAAGGAAAAAAGGAGATTCAGAGAGGTTACGTATCTGCCTTAGAGCACACAGCTCTGTAATGGAGCCACATCTGCCCAAGCCTATTTCTGATGACAGCATTTTATCGCCATGCCATACCATATACTTCATGAAGTAGGCGTATTAAAAAGATTTAAGCAAGTGTTCCTTAGGAATGCAAGTATATATTATACATTTTTATTTTATATTGAAGAAAAGTAGCCAAATATCCTGGTATTACAAAAATGCCCAGTTTGAAAAAAGCACCAGGATCCTATGCCTGGGTTTTCTAGGAGGACGGATCACATACTCAACATGCAATTACACAGGGACACACTCACACACAGGCACACACTCATAAGATGGAGCCATGCACACCTCAGCACCAACAGGGTGCACTGGGCCATTGTGTACTGTAGATTCTCTTTCTGTGTATCCAGATCCACATTTTTATTACTAATTAAAATGTCCAGATGGTAAAATAACACCTGATCTGAGGGGCTTTTAAGTACATTAATTGTCAACGCTCAACTCCTACATTGTTAACAAATTGAAAAAATTGGCCTGCACTGAGTTTTACATGTACTGTTTCCAAACCAAAAGTGAAATGCAGTTAAAACTTTAATAATTTGAACAGAAAAATGCCCACAGGAAACTCTTTACCCAGAAAAAAAAGGAGAAAAGATCTGCCATTCAAATCATGACTATTGAGAGAAAGTCTACAAACTCCAACAGAACCGAATGTCGTTATCATAGTAATACAGTTGTGTTTTATAGGGGAAAAATACATAATGGGGGGGAGGATGAAGTTAGTGCTAGCTATTCAATAGCCATTCAATCCTATCATTTCATAAGGCCTTTCTCTGCACCTTTTGTGCTATGGGTTTCTATATAAAAAACAATTAATTTGTAAATGTATTTGTGTCCCTTTTTTTCTTGTTTTGGGGGTTTTTTTGTTTTGTTTTTATTTTTGCTTTTGTTTTGTTTTGTTTTGTTTTGCGTTTCTATGCCACGTATAGGTACAGACCTTAATCATAATGCCAAAACATTTATTTTCTCATCTGCTGTTTAAAAATACAAATTCTGGGATGACCCCTGAAATTCAGGTTAGGCCTTCCTTCATGAATAATATACTTGGGTAAATGACAAATGCTTTTAAAAATGTTTTAGCAAGTTACTTCCTAATCCTAAAAGGATTCTTTTTTTTTTTTTTTCCCCTCAAGCAAACATTTTTGCAAATATTTAGGCTGCTTTGATACGCAAATGTTCTCCCAAACATTTCCCCCAGCCAGCCAGCCACTGAAATCTCTCCACAGACCCCAACCAATGGGAAAGTTTGCAAGGGAAATATGAGAAACAACTGGATAAGAACACTGCCAGGAACCCTGGCTTCCCTGGCCACAAACAAATGTTGATTTTGTTGCAATACCTGAAAGGAGACCTTGGGATGTTTTAGTGAAACTACTTTAAAATTCCCAGTCATGGGGCTGTAATTCCCCTTGACTGAAGCAACAGTTTCTGGGAGAGTAAAACTGATCGCCCACAGGTTTCCTATTTCAGAGTTCAATAACTCCAGTAAATGTGGCTTGCTGCTGGACAGTGAAAATCTCATCACTTTTAAAAGAAAATGCCCACAGGAATTAACATGTGCGAAACAGGAAACAAAAACACAAAACAAACAAACAAACAAACAAAAGGCAACAGATAATAGCACAGCCAGGGGCTCAAATCTTAACAGGTATAATAGGAGTACTTTCAAAAATGTTCTCCCAAGCCAGGGGAGAAGAGGTCCCTAGAGCCATATTTACTATGTAAATAACTCAAGAAATCACTCATGCAAATGAAGGATTTCTAGAAATAAAAACGAGAGGATAGCATTCCAAAATAACTTGCAAATACAGGATCAATACAATTATTATGAGTAAAAACAAACTCTAAGACTCCCTTTCCCTTTTATACTCTGCTTCAAAAACATCCTCAAGATCGGGTTTGGGAAATAATGGGATTCTTCAATAATAGGTTAACAAATCATTTCACACCATGTCTCCAGTTTATTCAGTAACATAAGCCACCAGAGGCTAGCTACACAGAAAACAAACCAAATTTCAAGATTCTGGTAGCTAGCACCACGCTAAGCGTTCCTTAGGAAGGTGTGAGTTGGTGTACTTTGTGAATTTGGTGGGAGGAGAAAAGTTAACAGTGAGTTTACCAAAGCCAGTGGAATGTTGAGCTTATAAAATTACAATGATCTGCTTCTCAACCACGAACCTGCTAATCTACAGTTGTTCCTTCAGTTCTGCCATCATTTCCTCATTTACACATATTAGAAGTGGTCAAAGATTTCATCAGATGTGGTTTTGACAACAGCAGCAAAGTGCCTAAAGCCACAGATTTTTAATTGAGCCCAAAATACAGATTTTAGGGAAAAAAGAACCAATCACAGCAGGAAGCGCTTTAAAAGGGGGGGAGGGGAAACATTATCTTGAATAGTTATTCTGCACTTAGTTGCACTGTGTGAGAAGGAAAGAAAAGGGCTCTATAAAATGTCAGAATTAACCGATCGTTTCAGATTGCTTACAGGTGAAATTCTACCATCTGGATGGGCAGTTTGCCCGCATAAAATAGAAGTAAACTATAAGGAAAAAAAAAAAAAAGTAAAACCTTCTTCTGCCTCCTATTTTAACACAATAGATTTTAAGGGAAAGAGGACAGAGCCACCATAATCTCCAGACATTGACACACCATACACACACACACACACACACATATTCATGTACAAACTGAGAAAACAAAAGTTGGAATAAAGCAAGAGACAAAATTCTGTTTCTTGGAACTCTGAGATGTAATGAGGAATAAAAACATAGTCATTCTTAATCGCATGACAGGGGAAAAAATTTTACTTTCAAGTCCTCATTAAATAACTGATGAGACTTTCTATTTTACTGAGATACTCTAAAAAATAAGACCTAGCCTATCAAAGTTTCTATCTTCTCCTAACAAGGCATATTTATATTCTTTATTTATGCTGGGCTAGCAACTTTGGGAATTACAATTTAACTTAAAATAAACAGGAAACTGCATCTTGGGAACTGCCTGAAGTTGTTTTCTATCATTTGAGAGTGAAAATGCTTATAAATTTGACAATTTATAAAGACATATGCTTTCATTCTCTCTTTTTCTTAATCCTCATACAAACCCTTTTGAAAAAACTATTTACAACTATTAGCAAAAAAAAAAATAAAATAAAAAATCTGACTTTAGTGATAATCATTTTTGTGACCTAATGATCAAATCCCAAATCAGGTCAGAACTCTGTTAAGGTCTTTCTTCTAATGTTGAGAGGGGAGACAGGACTTTCAACTGAACTCTAGGCTAGTATGACAAAACATGGTACCAGGTTGGCACCCAATGGTTACGTGCCAATCGACAGTCACACATTTTGAAAGCAACACAAAGAGGCTTTATAAATTAATAGCTCTCTGTACTGAATGCTTGTCGATAGCCCTGTTCTGAGGTTTCTGGGTATCCATTTTGATTGTACAGTGTCTCTTAAAATTACATCTGAAGCACAACACTAGACCAGAAGTGTTGAGTGAGAGAATTATGGGCACATTCCCAAACTCTTACACTCAACCACAAAGGGAATAGACTAAAAGAAAAAGCACTAAAAAAAAAAAAAGAAAGAAAATCCAAAAAAGAAAGGGGGGGAAAAAAACCCGACCCACCCTGAATAGAGAAATAGAATACTTGCTTTTCTTTCGACCTTATGGGTAGCACACGGAGGGAGGCACCAGAAGATCTAAGCACAAATACGTGATGAGGAGTCGCCAAAAAGCATGTGGCTGAATAAACTGTCGTGGCGTGAATTTGCCAGCGAGAGGACAGAACACAACATGCGGAGGCTTGGCTGTCCTAACATGTTTTACTATGTAAATTTAAATAGTCTTGAAAGGGAAAAGGGAAGAGGGGAAAAGGTGGAGGGTTTGTTTTTTTTTTAATATTGAAAAAAAAAAAAAGTTTGCCAGAAATTCTCATACTTGGGTCACAAATGAAAGTACGTTCATTGCTGTTACTATTAAAAAAAAAAAAATCTAGTTCTTAGGCTAAAACTCATCACATGTTTCCTATGATGGAAATTTAGGGGGGTGGTTTAAAGAGTTAAAGACTCCCTACCATTAATTTGCATCTGGTGCTTTTAGTGTGTGTGTGTGTTTTTTTCTTCCCTGAAAAGTTGGCAGAGCTGCCGATTTTCCATAATGCAAGCATTTGGGAATTGTGAGCGGAATGAAACCGATCCAATCTCCTGACTGCGACATGAATTTTCATTAATTACAACCTTGTCAGCAAAAGCATTATCAAAGCTGAATATGAAAATGCTAATGAGTCCTCATTTGCATATTTTTCTTTGTTGGAATGTCATTAATTATTACATTTTATGATGATGAATGCAGCTGTCGAAGCTCTCCGATGCATAATTAGCCATCAGAATGCCAGGAGCCGATCAGCATTTTTGGGTGAAAAAAAACAAATTTCACTTCCACTCTCCCCCCATCCCAACACATACACACGCGTGCGCGCACACACACATACACACACACACACACCCCTGATGACGACAGTCCTGAGGCCGGACTTCAGGGAAGTTGAAAAGGGGTCGTGTAGAGGGAATTAATTTTTGCTTTAAAATTACTTTGTTTTTAGCCGATAACGGTCTTATACAATAAAAGCAGTTAATAAAAAAAATCGTTATTCCAGCTTAATTAATGCCACGCTTAATTATAACACCATGATGTCAGCGGTTTTAATTAAGTATTGGCTCCGTTACAAAAAAACTCCTCGCTGCAGTAAGAGTCACAATACACAGATTTGTGCAAATCATTTCTGCGATTTTTTGGTCTTCCGTGGTTCATGAACTATTCAGATCTTAACAGGCAGCATGAAAACTCCAGGCACACACGCGTGCGCAGGAGGGCAGGCACACTCACACGCACTCACACACGCACGCACGCACACACACCAAGCAAAGGGGAAAACCCGTACTTTCCGACGACATTACTTGGATAGATTTTAGAGCTTACCTACTTGACCACTTTTTTGAGCTAAAGTGTAAGTGAAGATGACAAAACATAGCTCATCCTCTCTCAGCCGCTGGGAACGGTGTTTATAAGTAAAAAAAGAAAAACAACACAGAGCAGATGGGACCATTACACATGACCAAACCAATCAATCACAGATGAAGGGCCCAGGTGCAGCGCAGCCGTGCAACAACGCACCATTTCACAGTCTGTCACACACACACACACGGTCGTCCATGAGTGACCCTCCTCGGCTCCCCCCGGACCTCATCTGGAGCGCTGCGCCCCTCTCGCCTGCCTACGCTCCAACTGACGTCTTCATAATCGCCCTGTCTTTCCATCCGCTCGGCTCCTGGGAAGAGGGGAGGATGGAAGGGGTGGCGACGGGGGGAGGGGGAAGGCAGAGTGGGGAGGGGAGATAAGGACAGGGGCTCCCATCATTGTCACTTGTGAGGAGTCCAGCCTTCTTCCTTCTGCCCTCCCACGGCCCCTCCCTCCCAAACCACCACGGCCATCGCTTCTCTAACCATCATTAAGCTCATTAATTTTTAAGGGTGACTGCTTGGTTGCAGCACCCCAACTGTCTGCCATTAGAAGGAGAGATTTCATTGGTGAGTTTCTTGCCCTGGGAGGAAGAGAGATGTGTGTAACTGGACAAAGTCACAATTAGAGGGAAATGGTAGGCATTAATTAACTGCAAGTGGTTACTAGTACTTTCCACGTGTGCCCCCCCACCCCCGCAAAAAAACTGGTTTGAAGGAAATCCTAGTTACTCAAAAGCCTCTGAGGAGCCGACTCTTCCTCAACATTTTGTGCCTTAAATAATTTCTGTGGCCTCAGGCCGCCAGCATCACAGACTCCTACGAGAATTACTGAACCCAATGAAATTGTACATTTGCAAGAGTCACAAGGTGATTCTGGCAGCACGATGGAAACACCAACTCAGACACAAAAATTAAGGATAGGCTCCCTGTTTTAAACTTAAAAAGACGGATCACAGCATTTAAAAAAAAAAAAAATCAGTGGGGAAGAAAGTAACCAAAGAATGCAGAATGGAATGACAATATATACCACAAAAGCCTACCTACTACCTTTGAAAGAAATCTTACCACATGGAAGAGGGAGAAGACTGGTTTTATTGCTTCAGTATATTCTTTAATCATGAACTTCTTAAGCCTAGGTAATTTATAACAAAGTTTTTGAGATCTGTTGATAGAGCACAAATATTATAAAGGAATCAGCTCTATTTACTCAAAGAATTCAAAATGGATATTCTCCCCAGCGTTCAGAGATGACTGCTCGTCCAGTGATTGAATCCTCTCAACAATTTATAATTCATTTTGCCCATTTGGAGATGAGAAGGAGTTTAGGAAAGCACTGAAACCCTACAAAGAACAACTATATGACTGCAAAATAGCTTAAAGGATTTATGTCCCAAAATGCTCACGATGTTTTAGGCTTTACGGGAAAATTTACACTGAGAACAAGAAAAAAGTGAACCAAAATAGACCATGCAAGCCAGCCACTCCAAGGATTAAGTCAAGGGTCATTTACATGCAGTTTCATGTAATGATTCAAAAATAAAATAAAGAGTGTAGGCTAAGTTGGGTGAGAAAGTGTCCTACCTAAAATCTCCATGCCATTCCATTTACAGGCAAAGGCAATTTTGCAGAACACTAGGCAGATTGGATTCGTTGAAATGAAAGCTTTGTCTCTTAGCATGGGCCCTACCATCAATTCAAACATGTTCTCCAAATGGTTTGATGACGCACTTGTTTTTGTGTTGTTTTTTTCTTTTGAGGATTCAGTGCGCTTCTCATCTCCTTACCATCTAATTTGTCCTTTGGAAACTTCTAAATATTGAAGTAATCATGAATCTTTCTGCTTCCCAATGTGCCCTGTAATTTTTATGCTTAGTCCTTGTTAACAAGGAGACTTATCTCTGAACTCCAGGAAAAAACAACAACAACTAGAGAACATATTTATTAAAATCTTCCATAGCTATGTGGAAAGGATCACTTTGCATTTTGGAAGTGTATTTTTTTTTTCCTCAAGGAAGAGACTCTACACATTTGCATTAATAAATTTCTATTTTCAAGCTCAATAGAAATTGCAGTACAAAAAGCAGATGTGTACGTAGAATTCTTTCAAATTAAATTTCCAAAAGCAGAGCCTATTCTAGTTCAAGATCAAAGGAACTAAAACATGATCTCCTCCCCCTTCCAATATAATTACAGAGATTTCATTTCTTTTGTTACAATGAGCACAACAGGTAAATCTTAAACCTGAAGGATAATGATCAGGTGCTCTATCTCAGCTTTGCTGGGTAGCTGAATCCCTCTGCTCAGTGCCCCTGCTGTTTAAACTACCACTCCACGGGAAGATGGGAAATGTCTCACGCTCCTCTCTACTTTTTTCTTGGAGGTATCTTTCCTTTTCGACATCAGAACTGTGCAGAATGGTTCTGAGGTGGAAACACCCATTTTACAGCAGGGTAGTTCTAAAGGAGGGCAAATGCCCATCCTAGAAAGCACATCAAGAAAAGTATCTACATTTGTAGGCATCTTTGATTGGTAGGCTACCTAAAAACCCTTTTGGAAGTCGATGGGGTATAAATAATAAATAAATGAGGAGTGACACTGCTGTGAAATGTCATATCCTGGCACTCCTGTGAAAGGACAAGGCCCTGGGGAGAGAGAAGGAAGAGATGCAAACTGCAAAGTCATCTAAAACTGGGGTTCGAAAGAAAATCTTTTCCACTTTGGAGTGATTAGCATGATCTATTTCTTTGGGGAATATAGGTAAAGAGAGAACAAAATTTAATGTCAAAACCCACAAAAACAGAGAACTTTGGGAGAGAACACCCTCTAGGCTTAAACATCCTTGAGAGAGGCTGCATTCTACATATGTATTTCCATCTCCCTTTTAAAATTCCTGGTACCTCATTTCATCCTTTGCTGCCCATAGGCATCTGTTCCCCTCTAATTATTTGCCATTTAGAAAAACTCTGCTTAAATTCCTTGTGCATCTGTCCCTTGCTTAGTGTATATTTGTGATGCTTAAATATGGTGCTTGATATTAGAGCAGCCTTGCATAGAAGTACAGAAACTTTCCCATCCCAAAAAAGTTTCAATATCCTCTTCCCCAAAATGCATACACAAAGTAAACTCAGTATTACCTTTTGCAATAAATATGTCTTCCTATATGTATCATACAGACACACACACACACACACACACACTCTCTCTCTCTCTCTCTCTCCAAAGATTTGGCTGTTGATAAAGCTTCTAGTGCATCTTCTAACCAATGCCTTCATAATATGAATACCAGTAATGATGTCCTTTCCAAAATGTCACATTTACTACTTTTAGGTAGCTAGGATCTCCTAACTCCTGAATTATTTTTTGCTAGTTTATGAAATAGAATATGATTGTTTTGTATGGAAATATCCTGACTTTCAAGGATATCAGCTCTTGAGAATACAGGAAAATAAAAGCTTGAAAAATCAGATGTGGTTTGGTAGCATCAAAAATCCAAAATCAGGGGTGCCTGGGTGGCTCAGTGGGTTAAGTCTCTGCCTTCAGCTCAGGTCATGATCCCAGGGTTCTGTGATCTAGCCCCACATCAGGCTCTTTGCTCAGCAGGGAGCCTGCTTCCTCCCTTCTCTCTCTGCCTGCCTCTCTGCCTACTTGTGATCTCTGTCTATAAAATAAATAAATAAAATCTTTTTTAAAAAATAAAAATTTAAATTAAAAAAAAAATCCAAAATCAAACATGGGGCGCCTGGGTGGCTCAGTGGGTTAAAGCCTCTGCCTTCAGCTCAGGTCATGATCCCAGGGTCCTGGGATCAAGCCCTGCATTGGTCTCTCTGCTCACTGGGGAGCCTGCTTCCCTTCCTATCTTTCTGCCTGCCTCTCTGCCTACTTGTGATCTCTCTCTCTCTCTCTCTCTGTCAAAAAATAAATAAAACTTTTATTTTAAAAAAAAATCCAAAATCAAACAGGTTTAATAATCCTTCCTGTGTCTCTTCCAACCATTTTTCTTTCTGTTTGGTCATTCCTTCTCCCTCCATCCTTTTTCTCCCTCTTCCTCCCTCCATACTCCCTCCCTTAAAGAAAAGCACTGGATTGGGAAAATGGAAACTTGGCTTCTAAATTTAGTTTTGCCAAAAACAAGGTGGAGTCTCTTTGCTTATCTGAATTGGAGTAAATGATCCCAAGGCTGAGGAAAAATGACTATCAATAATATTAGTAGTGATAATAAGAATAGTTTACTCCATGCTGAACACTTTGTAGTGTGGGGGGTGTGGGGGCTGCTTAACAGCATGAATTTAAGAGTCAAAGTCCCCGGGTTGGGTATGAATCCCAGATCAGTCTCTAATGAATTAATGGCAAGGCAAATTGCTAGATATCTTGGTGTCTCCATTCTTATCAAAAAACTAGGACTAGTAATAACATATATGTTGCTTTGTTGTTGTGAGGAATAAATCGGTTAAGACATTAAAGGTACTCAGATTGTGTATTTATTTGTTCTTTCTCATCCATCTCCACCACTATGGAAACTTCATGCAGAAAGGGAATACCTTTTGTTTGCCATTAGATGCACAGTAAAATAGTGCCTGGCACATGGTATGAAGTTGGTGAATAAACGACTGTTTAGTGAATGAATGAATGAATGAATGAACAAAGAAACATGACTTGTGCCGTAAGAACCACTGATTCTAACATTGAACAATTAAATACTTACTAGGTGCAATTTGATATGGTACTTTGCATGACCCCTGTCCTCAGGAAACTGATAATTTATTATGGGAATGAAGCTAAGTACAAAAAACTATCATTAGAAATCATAGAGGAAAAATCACACAAGAAGATTACAAGGTGAATACTTCGCTAGGTCAGAGGAAAGATAACTCAGTTCTGGGGTATGGGGAGTGGAATCTTCCTACCCCATGATTCCTCCAAGAAAACTCTCAGAAAAGGTCAACAGTGACAACAAAGTAGTTACAGCCAATAGACAATGTTCAGTTCTCATATCTCCTGGCGACCAAAAAGACACTCTTATGCCCTCCTTATGCTTGATGTGGCTTAAATGACATTACATTTCCTTTCTCTCCTACTTGTTGGGCATTAACTTTCATTCTCACCCAAAAGCCTTTTGTTAATTTTTTTAATTAAAAAAAATTTTTTAAAGACTTATTTATTTGAGAGAGAAAGAGGAAGAGAGAGAGCATGAGCAGGGGGAGGGGGAGAGGAAGAGAAAATCTCAAGCACACTCCCCACTGAGTGCCGAGCCCAAAGTGAAGCTTGATCTCCCAACCCTGGGCCAAAACCAAGAGTCATATACTTAACTGACTGAGACTCCCAGGTGCCCCTCACCCAAAAGCTTTTAAATGTAGGGAATCCTTCAATGGCTAGGTCCTAGGTCCACTTGTTCCTGAAGACTCCATATGCCATCATCTTACACGGGCATTTCTGTGCTGAAGACTCCAGCCGCAGACCTTCAGACCTTCTCTGAGCTTCACATCCTTAACTCCAACTGCCTACTTGATATCGTCACTTGAATGATTTAAAAGGACTTCACACTTAATCCCAAACTCATGATCTTCCCCTTTCACACCTAGACATGTCCTAATGTTCCCTGGAGTTTTACAGAAATGAAATTATATTTATTAAGAACCTCCTATTTCTAGCTCCTGTGCTAGATGCATAGCTCTCATTCATCTTCATCACAGGGCTCTGAGGTAGATGTCATTGTCGTCATTTTTAAGATGAGAGTCACAAGGCTCAGAGAAATTGCTTCCATTTCACCACAGGTCAAGGATCTCAGGGCACAAAGCTCAAAATTAAGAGGATGAATAATGTTTGTTGTCAAGAACCAAACTTGTTCCCTTAGTTTGAGCCTTAAAAGCTAGAAGGAATTGTCACAATATAACCCTCCTGATTCATACTGAAAAGACATTTTGGTGAATTAATGAGAAGTCTATCCAAGGGATGAAGGAAAGGTATATAATAACATCTTAATCAGATCAAAACAGATAATAAAAAAGGAGAAAACTTACAGAAAAGAAACATAAATGGAAAAAAAAGCTAAAAGCTAATTAAAGAAGAACTACAAAATATAAGGATATTAAATCTGTATTATCAATCAAAAGCCACAAAAATGAAAACTTTTTTAAAATTTTTCTTTTAGGGCACCTGGGTAGCTCAGTGGGTTAAGCTCTGCTTTCAGCTCAGGTCAAAATCCCAGGAATCGAGCCCTTCACTGGCAGGGAGACTGCTTCTCCCACTCCCGCTGCCTCTCTCCGCCTGCCCGGGCACGTGCGCTCTCTCTCTCTCTTTCTCTCAAATAAATAAGTAAAAAATTTTTTTAAGAAGTTTTATTTCTTTCTTTATTTTGAGAGAGAGAGTGCATTCACACACGTGCATGAAAGCAGGGGCAAGGGCAGAGGGAGAGGGAGACTCTCCAGCAGACTCCCCGCCAAGAGTGGAGCCCATCATGGGGTTCCATCTCACAACCCTGAGATCATGACTTGAGCTGAAACAAAGAGCTGGACGCTTAATCGACTGAGCTACCCAGGTGCCCTAAAAGAAAAATCTTAAAAAAGTTTTCAAATCCCAGATCGGTCCCAAAGATGAAAAACTTTTAAATCAGTAAATATATCCCCGGTAAAATTCCGAAAACCACCACCACCAGAGGCCCGTA
>RCUC01139011.1:0-26887 GCA_003697995.1 Taxidea taxus jeffersonii | reverse complement strand
TGGTCCAAGTGGTGTCCCAGGAGACGACCCGCCAGGCTCCTAATTCCTGACACATGAGTGGACCTTTGAAATGGGCTCATGTTGTAAGGAGGGGACCACTTGTTAAAAAAAAAAAATGCAGGTTTTTTTGTCACAGGGAAAGCATCAGGTACAAAATTCATAATGCCCCTTATTTAATGTGCTGGGGACACAGAGAAGAATAAGCCTCAGGCCTCGTGGTCAGTGCGGGGGCGGAAATGCCCCCCAGGAGCCGGTGGCTCATCATCATGTCCCCCCCGGCCCGTGCTGGCAAGGTAAAGAGGATGGACGGAATCCTGTAGAGGAGTTCAGTTTGAGTTTGTTTGCTCCACATTGCTGAGCACCCACTTACTGCGGGACCCCCTGGAAAGGTCTAGAGATGGCGCTGTCCAGCAGGGCCGTGACCCGCATGTGACGTCCATGACAGTTCGGCCAGCGAAAACTCCCAGTCACACCAGCCACATCTCAAGTGCTCGATGGCTGCACGTACCTTGTGGCTACGACATCAGACCGTAGGAATAGCATTTCCATCACGAGGCAGCGCTCGTCTGGAATCTGGTAGCGCGTGGCTGGAGCCAGCCGGACACAGTGGTTAAGAATTTGGCCTTTGGGGTCGAATCTGGGTTGGGATCCCAGCCTCACCCCGGTACGGAGCGTGAAAGGGGGCGACCCCCTTCACCCGCCATCATCGCATGCTATACGGTGTGTAGGTCATCATCATTTTCATTATAATTATCAGCATCACTGCTGGCATTGGGAGGTGGGGGCTGTAGGGCCTCCAGATGGACATTTTATCTTCACATGAAATTCAGTCACGTTCCTGTTACTTACAGAGGTTTTCAAAGATGAGGCTGTTTTCTTGCCTCTGTTCCCAGCCCCTGCGGAGGTCACCACCTCTCTCCTCAGCACCATGTAATGAATCCAAGTACCTGGACGTGGGGGCGAGCTCTGCCCCCGATCGGGGACGACCGTAGAAGGGTAACTCTAGAGGCAAAATGTAGAGGACGATGGTTGGTTTGAACACATTTCTGATCTACCCAGGAGAAGTGGAGGACGGAAGTAGATTTGAGGAATGAGAAAGCCCTCTGGTCACTACAAGACAGGTGCCGTACTCCAGCAGAGAGGAGCTGGCTGGCTGCTTTGGGGGATGTGTTTGCTTAAGGTGTTTCCACCCAGAATCTCATTATTATGAAGCCCTTCGTTACCAGCTGGGGCCTGGAATAGAAGTAGGGGCAGCAGCCCATAGCCAGATCATTAAGACAAATTAAGACATATTAATATATGCTGGAAACAAAACAATTACCTACATAGATTTGATTTGTTTCCCTGCAGGAGGAAACCCCCGAGAGGGCACAAAACACGTACCCAAGAACAGCTCTGCAGCTCCCCTTCGAGCCTGTCACTCATTAACCCCTTAGGGGCTGAGAGCCGCTGAAATTAGACCTTTGCCCAAGGATGGTCCGTCTGAAAATACATCCTCTCCTGGACCACGATTACGTGTGCTGATATAGGTTACCTGGAGTTTTGTTCAATTGGTGATTTCCTTTTTTAAAAAAATCACCTTATTGATATAAATAATTATTTTGATTATTTATGAAGATAATGCCCAGAGCTCTAAAATAGGATAGTAGAGCACACTTTCTATTCATATTTAAACTTAGGAAATTTACTATTATTATTTGCTTTTTTTTTTTTTTTTAGATTTTATTAATTTATCTGAGAGGGAGAGAGAGCAAATGAGATAGTGCAAGCAGAGGGGGGTGCAGAGGGAGAGGGAGAAGCAGACTCCCCGCTGAGCCAGGAGCCCACCTTGGGGCTCAGTCCCAGGTCCCCAAGATCATGACCTGAGCAGATGCTCAACTGACTGAGCCACCCAGGAACCCATCTGCTCTTTTTTTAAGAGATCAAAGTGGTCTCATTTCTGAGTTGGGGACTTCAGTGTCTCTTGATTTTTTTGTTGTTATCACTGTTGTTTCTTGCCTGAGTCATGATTTTTAATTGTCTCACTTCGAGGAGGAGACAGTCTTCTCACCACACCCAGGTGCATTTTTCCCAGAGAGAGACAATGGAATCTATCATCGGAGTTCCTCTAGGTTGCGTCTGGGACAATAGGCCCATCAGACGGCGATGGCACAATCTTGTCCCCAGGCTTGGCATCCGGGAACCTTACAACATCCTTGGGTGGTCACCAAGGAGGCCAGAGTCCCTTCTCTCAAAACAGTAGCCTCCAGAACAATCCCCAGCTGGGAGGAACTGCATGTTTACAGAGAGAGATGATTTCTTCTGTCATCATGATGATGATAACTTCCTTACAGAATATGTACAATTATATGTGAGAAGCATAATCCCCCAGTCACTTTAGAAAAGGGACCTTTTATAGTATCAGGAGTGAATATACGAGCTACCTTGTATATTCCTTGCATGCTGGTAGCCGACAGGTTTATGGCCTTTCCTTGGGGCTGCCTTGCACATCAGGCTTTGCTCATGGCTATGGGACTTCTCACACAGGCGGAAGATGCAGTGATTTTCTATGATGATCATTCGACTCAGTTGGTTCTCGTTTTGGAAATCGGGCAGTGTCGGGTCTGAAACCTTCAAATGACAGCTTGCTGAGAGGTGTTTCGTTGCTTCTCCACTTCCCCATCTTGTCCAAGTAGCGGCATCATTTGGCTCACTTTAGAGAAGCATCTTTCCTGGAGCTCAAGGGTTTCTAGCAAGAAGGGATGTTGCCTCCCACATCTACAAGTCTTCTCGGCACTCTGGACGACCCTTCCAGTCCAAGGCGGCAGTCAGTCATTTGATAGGCCACCAAAGGCCATTGGAGCCTGCAGCTAACACTGTGGCCAGAAGTCTCTTAAACTGGAAGTTTATAAATTGGAAATCTCTGTTTATATCCTACCCCTGGAAAATAGATATTTTTTTAAAGATTTTACTTTTTGAAGATTTTATTTATTTATTTGACAGACAGAGATCACAAGCAGGCAGAGAGGCAGGCAGAGAGAGTGGGGGAAGCAGGCTCCCCACTGAGCAGAGAGCCCGATGCGGGGCTCGATCCCAGGACCCTGAGATCATGACCTGAGCCGAAGGCAGAGGCTTAACCCACTGAGCCACCCAGGAGCCCCTGGAAAATGGATATTTTAAGTTGTCTCACAGAGCCATACATGAGAAGGTTGTTAACGTAGAAGCGATTTGAAAATCATGGAAAGAAGAAAATGTGCTAGCCAGGATAAATAATGAAATTGCAGGGATTTATTATGGAGGTTGGCTCTGAGACTCTCCAAAGCTCTGGCAGTAAGTGGATTATTAAATACATTATGGTTCTGTCACATGACAAGATGATGTAGCTACTAAACTTACCCTCGGAGGCAATTTATAACAAGAAAATTCTTGGGGCACCTGGGTGGCTCAGTAGGTTAAAGCCTCTGCCTTCAAAAATCTTTTTAAAAAAAAAGAAAATTCTTACAATACCTTATGAATAAGAGAGGATTAAAAACTATAGAATCGGGCGCCTGGGTGGCTCAGTGGTTGAGCCTCTGCCTTCGGCTTGGGTCATGGTCTCAGGGTCCTGGGATCGAGTCCTGCATCGGGCTCTCTGCTCAGTGGGGAGCCTGCTTCCCCCACTCTCTCTGCCTGCCTCTCTGCTCACTTGTGATCTCCCTGTCAAATAAATAAATAAAATCTTTAAAAAAAAAACAACAACTATAGAATTAGCTATGTTTACAAAAAAAAAATCAAGAAAAAATATTGGCAGGAAGTTCACCAGCATGTCAACTATGGCTGATGAGATGGCGTGGTTTTTGTTTTCCTTCTTTCAGAGTATTATAATGAATATCTATTACTTTCATAACCACACACAAAAGTTATCTTTTTGGTTGAGTCTGAGCTTCCCGACGGAGAAAGAAGGGGAAACAATCGTGAGTTTTATGATGTGCATTATGTGAGGACAGAACAGTCTCCGTGCTCCAAGATCAACTTCTCCTGGACCCTGAATTCCAGAAGGGGTTTATCCTGAAGGCTGTGGGGTGACGGACGTACCAAGTTTGATGAAGTTCTTCGAGCAGGTGTGGGAGGGGAGCTGCTCCTGTCTCATGACCAGGCAGCAGGGCGAGCGGGGGAGGGAAGCCTCCCTCTCACCCTCCTTCCATCTCCATTCCCTGTGGGCCTTTTGAAGGGTTTCCTCTGCCAGTTGAGTCTTATCCAGACAGCACGTAAAATAGGCCTGGCAGGTGCAGAGGTTCTTGCGCTTTCTTTCATCGCCTGCGGATTGAACGACCTCCAGTGCTGGAAATGGCTTCTTTTAAAAACGAACGTTAACTTGACTTCTCCCGCCCCCCCATTCCCCACAGGTGTAGCTGCGCTGGATTCCAATGTGTCTGGGAAAATCGGTCTGCGTGCCGTCGTCTATTATTTCTGTACCACCATCATCGCTGTAATTCTAGGTAAAATCTATTTCAGATTCCTTATTCCTCTGTATAATGGTGACTTGTCCTTTAAAAATATCTGGGCTTTTTTTAATGCATTTTTTTTAAATTCAAAAAGTAATTTTGTCAAACCACCTTGAAGCCTTTGGGCTTGAAGTCCACCCAGCACCTTTTCTATAGAAAGAAAATACAGGAGTGACTGAAGTTTAGCCATGGGGCTTGTTCACCTTCCTAGTACCAGAGAGAGGGTGACAGTCCTGTGCCTTACCAGGTTCACTGGGTGGAAGGAGGTGAAGCCAAGAGCTTATATAATCTGTAAACCGAGTAATCAGTCTACAGTAGTGGAGCTGAGTGTAACTGTGAAATATTTCCAAAACGATGCCATTGCAGTGCGTTTCAGACTTCACGTGGTACTCAGAGTAGAAATTCCACTTGAAAAAGGGAGAAGGTTCTAATAAGGGAATATCGCTGCCCTTGTGCCTTTGGCATTCTTTTGTGAAGAAAGCGCAGTCCGTCCTTTGTGACCTAACATTTTAAGGCTGCCCGAGTGGGAAGAGAGGCTGGAGCGTACTCAGATGTTGCAGCCAGCGTGACCCCGGTGCTCTGCTTTAATGGATTGTCAGGACGTGGTGAGGTCGGAGTCGTGTGAGGCAGGGCACCTGGGAGGGCCTGAACCCTGCCTTAAACCAAAGCCACCTCTCCTCATGAGGTTCCTGAGGGAGGGAGACATGAAGGGGAAAGCCGGTGTATGTCTCCCCAGCAACCCTGAGAGGGAAGAGGGAACCACACGCACCACGGTCCTTGGACTCGCCCACTGACTCCCCTCACTGGCAAAACTGACCTGCTCAGCATCCTGACATCCTGCCTCCGTGGACCGGCATTCCCCCTCCAGTCAAGCAGTTTCTCATGCCTTGATCTGTTCTCCAGCCTCCTACCTTTGCTTGGACACCTCAAAGGACAGGAACCCATTACCTCCAGGGGCCAAAATGGCGCTCTCAGATACTCCCTGTTTAGACAGTTCCGAACAGCAAGAACTCTCTCCCTGTAACACCTATTTGTCCTCACTCCATCCCCCCAAGTCATAGGAAATGCGACTTTTCCTAACCCTGACCCTTTTTTGGATTAGACAGCAGCTTTCCAGATTTTTGAAGGCTTGGGATATGGAAGAAGATAAGGCATGTTCTGTAGGCACCTCAGGAAAATAACTAGCATGTGTGGGCAGAACTTACATAAAAATATTGAATGGGTGCCCTGAGCTGGAAAAGAATCACCCTCACCCCAACCCCTGCCTAGGCTGACCTCATAAGCTAAAGAAAAGAAAATAGAAAATTCTCAGGTGTTTCCAGAAGCAATTCTGGAATGCATCTCTTCACTTAAAAAGGGGGGGGGGGTTCTTCTGCTTCATTTAAATGGAAAAGTAATTAAGGCCACTGCTGAGGTCCCAGCTGGGGCTCAGCGTCTTGGCTGGACCTCAGAGTCTCCTTCCAGTATCGCCTGCTTCCACCATGTCCCCTGGTTCTAAGAAGGATGCACTGTTGGGGGTCAGGGGCAGGTGTTCTGGAAGGTTCTTAATGCTCGGTGTACTCCCTTGGCCACAGGCATCGTGCTGGTGGTGAGCATCAAGCCTGGCGTGTCCCAGAAAGTAGACGAGATTGACAGGACAGGCAGCAGCCCCGAAGTCAGCACGGTGGACGCCATGTTGGATCTGATCAGGTGAGTGTCCTCCCAGCCCGGCTGCTCCGTGGGCCTGCCGCCTCTGATGCTGCCATCACATGGGACCCACGCGTGCTCTGAAGCTCTGCTCTCGCTGGTTTGAAATTTCTGATAGTTTTTGAATCGTTGTGTCTGTTCAGTGAGCCCCGTGCCCCAAAATTACATATCCGGGCTGCTTGTCAGACTGTGTGGGTCCAAGAGGGGATGAGAGGAACAGCCTCCTCTGTCCAGATTCAGGATGGACAGAGGTGCAGAAAGTATATCCTTGTTGCATTAAGATGCTGGGCTGAGTGGGGGATGGGATCCGTTCTAAAGGACACTTGAAGAAATACACTTTTTAATTATACAGGAGAAACCCTTTTATTGGAAGCAATCAGGGCTGGAAATTGGTCAGTTCATTTTAAGATACCAGTTAAAGCAAAAAAAAAAAAGACAGCTATGCCCGATATATTTTGTTGACACCTATAATTTAAATGGCATTTATTTGCCGACGTCTGACATAAGGCCAGGGTCTTCCCTTCAAGTGTGTCAGGTGATTATAGTTTCGTATCATTTCTCTTGCACCTGCTGTCCTTACAAAGGCATCACGTACAGTTTCCAAGCTCAGTTTCCATGAAGCAGAGCAACAAAACCCTTAGCAACAGCTAACAAAGCTGCGTGCCGGTTTTTTTTTCCATTTCAGTGGCCCTCCCAAACCTAATTTAACCGCAGAAAGTTTAGTCCCGTGCTTTGGCGGAGTCTCCAGGCGTGGAGTTTAGTGTCCTAGTCCTGTTTCATCCATCACATCATTCGTAATTCAGTGACTACGCTGATGTTCGCAGTTGGCATAAAGACATTGGGAGCAAATGCAGCGGACTCGGGAAGCACGCGTTCCCGTGGGCGAGCGCAGAGGGCGCAGGACATTAAAGACGCCCCTGGGCGGTGAGCGTCCAGCCTGCCAGTGCCGTGTGGCCCGGAGCACAGCAAGCGTAGACTTACTCTCATCAGCTAAGTGATGGTGGCTAAAGAGTGATGGTGGCAGGAGAGAGCTTTCTTGACTGGGTTGAAGCTCAGCGGGAGGGAAAGAATCTTTATCCAAGAAAGTATTTGCAAAGGAGAGGCCAGAAAAGATCCCAGGGTACTGATGCTGTGTTCTACTCGTGTTCACCGATGTATTGTGACAGAAGCAAGTAACAGAAAACGAAACACTCGTGCCTTAACGTGACACTGCTTTTCATGTCTCCAACAGGAATATGTTCCCTGAGAATCTTGTCCAAGCCTGTTTTCAGCAGGTAATCCTAATGGCTTTTGCCTCCAGATGGCTCCCCTCTTCGCTTGACCCATTCAGATTTTTATGTCCCGCTGTGACCCAGGAACTGGAATGAGCCCACCCCAAATGCCAGGAAACGTACCTGTGAATACGCACGCGGGCCCATTGTAGGTGGCTTCTCTGCACTGTGCCTCTGGTCTTCCAGGCCCCAGGGAAGTCCCTGTTGGAACTGACCCAGGCTCCCTTTCCCTGTTTTTGGAGAACCCCGTGGTATTTGCAAGGAAGCTTGGATAGTCTGCCGGTTAAACAGCCCCGTCGCCTCTCTCCTTCCTCGCTCATGAAGGAGAGCAGTATCTCTCTCTCTCACACACACACACACACACACACACACACACACACACACACACACACGAGGGCTTCGTGCGCCTGCTGTCTGGTCTCCTTAATCCTCACGCGCCCATTGCCGGCACGCCCCGTGGCCATGTAACAAAGCCCTGATTTTTGTCTCTAGGAAAGCTTCGTGGTCTCTTCACTCCATCTCCTTGCTGCCCTTCTCTCTTGTTTATCTGTGCACTTGAAGACAGCGGAGTCTGTCCAAAATGCTGAATTCATTTACATAAATTATACCAACAGAGCCCTCTGTGTACACCAACAAAAATGGCCATGAGCTTGCTCCCTGCCGCCTGCCATGAGGCACAGAACCACCTCCATTTCAAGGTTGGGCCTCGGGTGGTCATTTGTAAGGTTCTCAAGGTTGGCAGAGCCTGGCAGGACTGACACTGATGCCCAGCATGACCATGTACTAGGTCTCTCCTCAGCCTCTCTGCTGAAGCGCGGCAGAACCCTCCAGAGCTGAAGAAGGGAATTCAACAGAAATGTCCCTCATGGCCTGGCCCTAAAGGGGCTGTTGATTTGGGAACAACCATCCAGTTCTTGACATGTATTAAAGCCATAGTGACTGCACTTATCCAAGTACTGAGGCGTTTCTCCCAGATTAAAAATAATAAGTGAATAAACAGAGAAACAACATGAGTGGCAGGATCCCCGTAATGTCTGTTAAAGCAAATGAAACCTATATTTTCTTCCCCATTATCACTCTGTTAATTGCCCCTTATTATGAAAGAGAACGTTCTGACATCGTTGAATGGTGGCTGTGGGAATCGGGGTTTGGATCTCGTGGTCTCGCCTTCGCTTGCAGAGCCTCGCGGGAGCCCTGAGAGGCGACAGAGGCAGAAGGCTACCGTGGTACTCGTTTAGCCGAACTGACATATTCCTGTGGTTGAGGCTCAGATGCTTGAAAAACGCTTATTTTGTTTGTTTCTCTGGTCTCCTTCCTCCCCCTCCAACATGCAGTATAAAACCAAGCGTGAAGAAGTGAATGCTCCCAGTGAGCCAGGGACGAACATGACAGACACACCTGTCACAGCCATCATGACAACTGCCGTTTCCAAGGTACCTTGTCGCCCGCGCCCCTTCCCCAGCAGGCAGGGGCTGAGCTGTGAACAGGCAGGAGATGGAAACACAGTCAGTCCTCACTACTTGTGAATGTTCTACCCACTAAAATGTATTTGTAACCCCAAAATCAACACAAAGCTCTCACGTTGTTTGCAGAAACACAGGGAGTGGTGAGAAGTTTCGGTCACCCAACACACGCACTCCCAGCTGAGGGTGAGCAAGGCCGAGCTCTGCCTTCTTCTTTTTGTCTCTAAGTAGGCTCCATGCCCAATGCAGGGCTTGAACTCATGACCCTGAGCTCAAGAGTCACCTGCTCTACCGCCTGAGCCAGCCGGGCGCTCAGCCCCAGGCGCTGCCTTCTTGTTTCAGCTCTCTTACTGTAAATGAGTGTCCTTTTACTGGTGTGTTTATACCATTTCTTTCACATTTTTGTGCTTTTTCATGATGATTTCACTGTTTGAGACGTCCCCCCCACGCATAGGGCTGCAGCAGTGTGTGGTTCTCAGGGCAAGAAGGCTATGCTGGGCGAGACAGAAGACACCTGTGCCTTCGGTCGGCCTCACGCAGGCCTGACGGGGTCAGGGTGGGGTGTTGAGAGCTGCTGGGATTTCAGCAGTAGAGAAGAGACCGTATGGGCATGAAGTCGTTCCTCTCTAGTCCTGGGGTAGATTCCGCCAAACGTTCCCCGCCTCCACACAGGAAGAGAAGATGTAAGGAACAGGTGTTTGGGAGACTTAGGAATTCAAATCAGATAGACGGAGGTGGGCTCCTGCTTCCTCCTGCAGAATCCTTAAGTCCTCCGTCTGGCTCAGTGGTCCTCCATGTCCGGCGCCTCCCTGGTTCCCCAGCTGCCCTCCCGGAGGCCCTCTGTGTCCCATCCAGACCCACCTCCTTGGTTTCTCCTTATTTCCACCTTGGCACGTGATTCCACTAAGAGTTTTGTGAACGGCCCCCATGAGCTAGACCCCGCTGGGCACTGGGAGGCCAGTGGTGCAGACAGGTGTGGCCTCTGCCCTCATGTGACGAGCATTGCAACCGGGAAGAGCAGGCTACTCAGGGGCATTCAACACAGAGGCTTAAATTAGTTTGGG
Organism: Taxidea taxus jeffersonii; assembly: GCA_003697995.1. Classification (NCBI taxonomy): domain Eukaryota; kingdom Metazoa; phylum Chordata; class Mammalia; order Carnivora; family Mustelidae; genus Taxidea; species Taxidea taxus. The sequence continues at coordinate 16,940 of RCUC01139011.1, read as the reverse complement.
GGCCATAAAGGAGGAGTAGGAATTCTCCAGGCACGGTAGCGCAGGCCCAGGGCATGGTGACTTTTGCCTCTCCTTATGCCAGTTTTCTGGAAAATACTTCCATCTCCTGCCCATCTGCTGGTCAGGCTGCGCTCTCCCCAACCCCACGGCCCTGGTTCTGTCTCTGCCTGATGCCTGCAGCTGTGGCTCGGCGGCAGTTCAGGACGCACCGTCTTGCTCTCACTGGTCTGTTTTTCCTAAGGTTGTTAATCTTATCTATCTAGCTGTATTTCTAAGACTTACCCTATAGCCGGTGCCGTTAGCACACTCTCGAGGCTCGATAAATCCGTGTTTGAGCGTATCAGGTTATAAGTAAAAAATGACGGGCACGCCAGGAGCTTATCGACCACTCAGATTAAGTTTTCTCCAGCATCTCTCAAGCTGTTCTTACCCAGGATAAGGGGAAGAAACGGTTCACAGTAGCAGCCATTTGGGTAATATTTACATCTCTAAAGTCCTGTTGGCCACCCAGTTAGAGGCAGTAAAGAAGGTTTCTGTGCGTCACTATCAGATAGATATCCTAAAAATGTTCACCGAGGCAAATATTTTGAGCTTCCTGCATTCTCAAGTCCTGTCTTTTTCACGCAGACTCCCAAAGTTGCTAGTAGTTAAAATAACCCCTGAAAAGTGCCTTGATTCTAAAGTTCTTATTAAAAATGTAAGACATCCCAGAATAAGAATGCTTCAAAAGAAATCTTCAAGTTATGGTTTTTTGAGAAAGCGAAAAAAAAATCACTTTACGCTTCTGTGGCAGAAGATAGGAGCAGTATGAACTTGATACACATGTAGGTGGTTTATTGTTTGTTTGTTTGTTTCTCCCCAAGTATTGTTGACTCTGGTAGATTACTAGTTTGTTATGTTTGGCTATCATATCTTCTCATTTCGGGGCCTCTGCCTTCCAACAAAATTAGAATCATGCATCAGTATATTCTCTTGGTTTTGATCCACAGAACAAAACAAAGGAATACAAAGTCGTAGGCATGTATTCAGACGGCATAAATGTCCTGGGCTTGATTGTCTTCTGCCTTGTCTTTGGACTTGTCATTGGAAAGATGGGAGAAAAAGGACAGATTCTGGTGGATTTCTTCAATGCTCTGAGTGACGCAACCATGAAAATCGTTCAGATCATTATGTGGTGAGCAGATGCTGGTGAATGCCATCTTGCTTCTTCTTACAGTTGTCCCCTCAAAATTAGAATAGAGGGGCCTGCGCTTCTCCACTGACCTCCCCCTAGGAAGGAGGAACACGGAATGCCGAGACACGGGAGTGTTCACAATTCTACATATCACTTAGGCATGAGTTCACCGATAAGAATCTGAGCATCAGCCTGTTGTCTTTTCTCCCAAAGCCCTGATCAGCTTGCTCCCAACCAGCATTTGTCTAAGAAATAACTCTTAAAATAGTGACTTGAAGGGGTTCCTGGCACATCGAAACCCAAGTTCTCTCCTTGTTGGGCCCAGACGTGATATTCAAAATACTTGCAATTGTATTTCGTTTCCATCCAAATGAAACTGCCATTTGGATGAGAACACACCAGCAGCACTACCTGAGTCCCTGCCCTGTCCCTGGAGGTGCCAACAGGTCCACATCTGTGGGGTGATCTCTGCCCCCATTTACGTCTTACCGAGTTGACCTGACATTATTTACTCTCAAGTGTAGACACCGACAGTGACGCAAAGGCTCTAGCAATTTTGACCACTTACTCCCACTGAACCTCAGCTTCTTCCTGTGTAAAAAAAGGATAATAAAAGTCTGCCCCTCGGATTGGGAAAAGTACATTAGGGGAAATGATGCATGTCAAATACTTTACCCAATACAAGGCATGCAAAGAGGGCTGCACAAACAGAGCCGTTCTGAGCACTTCCACAACTAATGGTATCACTCTGTTGCTAATATGACTACTTGGGAGACAAGAGGACCGAGGCTAGAAAGAGCGTGGTGGCCATCTGTGGAGGGTCAGGCAAAAATGAAATCTGCAGATGGGACCATCGGCAGGACGTACGTGCCCTGGGAGCGTGGCACATGATAGGCAGCTGTTTAATCACACGTGCTTGCCAAGTTCGCTCATCTAAGGTAGCTTGGGTGAGCAGAACTTAAGGTGCATGCACAGATGCTAAATGCTGGTGCCACTGTGGTCTACCAGGGCCAGAGGCTGAAACCTTAGCCTCACTGTGGACCAGGTGCTCCTCCCAGCTGAGCGCACACACCAAGCCGAGGTACACGCCCTGGCTTGTTTCCTCCCCAGCAGTCCCACCTCAAGACGACACCTGATGATGGAAATGTCTTTGCTGTGCTTATGTTCTAGTTACATGCCACTTGGCATTTTGTTCCTGATTGCCGGGAAGATCATAGAAGTCGAAGACTGGGAAATATTCCGCAAGCTGGGCCTTTACATGGCCACCGTCCTGAGTGGGTATGTCAGACCGGGAGAGGAAGCAGGAACTGCGTTTGAACCACTGGATCACTACTGAGAAGCAGCGTTCCAGTTATAATTGGCTTCTCCCATGTGCAGAGGAAGATGGGGTTCAGAGATAAGAGAGCAGGGTGGGGGGGGTGCTGGCCTTTAGCAGCTGTACTGGGGGAGGATCACACTGTGCTAATTGCCAGATCTTGGCAGAACAGCCTGGACCATGGTTTATTGCTGCCTTTATTCGTTGTGTTAAAACCCTCCATTGGAACAAGCAAAACCCACTGGAAGCCTCTCTTGGCATTCACTTCTGCAAAGATGGAAACTCACCAAACTCGTAAGAATAGCCCACGAGGACCCCAGTCCCAAGAAAGAAATCAGGCAGGGCCTGAATGCAATGAGACTTGAGCAAGTAGGAGCGTGTGGCTGTTTGGTTCCAACCCCATTGGTGGGGCTGGGCACTGCTACCTCGCCCTGCACCACCTGAGTGTCAGAGAGGATGCTGGGAGAGTCTTCATGCTGGAAAGAAGTGGATAAATCAGGGAGGCAGCAGGTTGTTTGCATATTTATTGCAGCCCATTATTGGTTCCTTGAGGGGAGGTAGGGTGGGATAATTTAGGAATGGTGCCCCCGGATATCTAGCACGGATAGGATACATCACACATGCTAAGAAATATGGACGAAGGGAATGAATAAACATCACCTACACTTCCACAGTTCAGTGCTCCCAAACACCCACCTTGGGCAGTGAGCTCACCTGTTGGAGTGATAGTGCCCTGGGGGAGTCCATCTGTGTTTCCCAAAAGCACAGTCCTTCCAGCCAACAAGAAGCAGCCTGGGTGTCTACAGCATCCAATCCCAGGGCCATAGTGGTACAGAAGCAGGGCTGTGTACCCTTCTAGAGGCCAGAGCCTGTGTCCAGGCAGTGATTTGGCTGATGTTTATTATGCTGAGCCATTTTATGACACATTTCTGCTGGTTTCTGTTTGTCCTCCCTGGGTTTCTAACAGAAAACTAAATTTCTCCTAGTTCTTAGCCATGCCTGCTATCTAGAAGACCCTCATGACGGACCTTCAGGAGCAGTATTTTTAATTTTATTTATTTATTTGATAGAGATCACACAAGTGGCAGAGAGGCAGGCAGAGAGGGAAGGGGAGAAGCAGGCTCCCTGCTGAGCAGAGAGCCCGATGCGGGACTCCATCCCAGGACGCTGGGATCATGACCCAAGCCGAAGGCAGCGGCTTAACCCACTGAGCCACCCAGGCGTCCCAGGAGCTGTATTTTTAAAAGGCCTCATTTCTTATTTTAGCTTTGACTAACTGATCTCTAAACTCTTACATGGCACCTGCTGGATCGGTCTCATTTTTTAAGCCCCCTGTTTTACATAACCTGTATAGTCCTACCTGAAACAAGGAGTCGTTTCGGAAGGCAGGAATAACAAAGAAAAGGGGGTCAGTCCTGAGGTATGCCTGTAGGAGAGCAGGGACTCACTCCTTCCTGGCCCTCTTGGAGGGTGGGCACCGTCCAGCAGGACACAGTGCAGTCCAGGGAACAGGGGGCTGGGTGTAGGATGAGAGGTTTTGGTAGCAATGAGTGTGGAGCCACAGACCTACCAAGGCAACAGGGGTCCAATCCACCTGTGAAGGTGAGGGAAGGCTTCCTGGAGGAGAGGGACCTTTTGCTGAGTCTTAGAAGAGTGGTAAGAATTCAGCAGCAGAAGGAAGTGAAAGCTCGTCAGCATCTATTGCAGGAATAGCATATACAGGGCTTGGCAGTGTGACATACATGTTCTGTGAGCTCCAAAATGTGGATTCAGCTACTGGCTCACCACTTTGAAAAGATACTTCCGTTGCTGAGTGAGTCTCCTCATACTCATTGGTGGATATATGGAGACATATACCCCTGTCCTACTTCTCATTTTCTCTTGGGTCATTATGAAAGTCTAGCTTTGTGCAGTGGCAGTGTCGTAGCCAATGAGGTTTATCCAAGATGTGATTATTGCTAATTGGAAATCCAGTGATCTATCATGAATTTTTAAAAAGCTGTTTGGAAAAAAGGATTACTGTGAGGAGGTAGTGTCCTCTATGAACCTGCTTCTCTTTCTTGTTTACAGGCTCGCGATCCACTCCATTGTCATCCTCCCACTCATCTACTTCATAGTCGTACGGAAGAACCCTTTCCGATTCGCCATGGGAATGGCTCAGGCTCTCCTGACAGCTCTCATGATCTCTTCCAGGTGAACAGAGGAGGGGTGTCTGGGAGAAGTCTCTGGGCTATGCCTTGTCCGCTCTCATCGGCTGCGGATGAGAGCTGTCCCCACCACACATGAAACTGACCACTCCCCGGCTTGTGCTTTTGTAGCTGCCTTTAACTCAGGGAATGACCTCTAGATTCTCTGCCTGTGTCCTTGAACATTTCTGCCCCCTGCTGGGTATTTCTCATCCTTGCGGCATGGCCTGCAGCCCCAGAATGGGTTACACTGTCACTTGGAGCAGTGGCGGACCCAGCACATTCTCATTCCTGGACCTGCCGGAAGTGTCAGCATGCTTGGGGCTCTGGGTTTGGTTTTTGGTATAGAAGTGTCTCTCCAGGGTGGGACTGAGCCCTGGCATTCCTGGACCATAAGTTCCTTTCTCTTTCTATCACACAGTTCAGCCACACTGCCAGTCACTTTCCGCTGTGCTGAGGAAAAGAACCAGGTGGACAAGAGGATCACCAGGTTCGTGCTGCCCGTGGGAGCTACAATCAACATGGACGGGACTGCTCTCTATGAGGCAGTGGCAGCCGTGTTCATTGCACAGTTGAATGGCCTGGACTTGGGCATCGGGCAGATTATCACGATCAGGTAGGGCATGAGGTCATGCTCGTGTTTACTGCTGTTACTGGAATGAAATCAAGGGAAAATTGCCAGTAGGGGGGAAAGAAAACAAAAATCTGGAGAGCCAAAAGCATCACTGTTCTTGGTTCAGCGTACCCACTGGGTGCTAGGCACACAGCAGATGCCAAGGATTCAAGGTGGAATAAGGGCCAGAACCTGCTTTCAGGGGGTCCCCAGTATGTAGGGGGATACATCTAAGTAAATGCGGGGATGTGATAAGAGCTATTGTGGAGGTTGAGAGGGCATAGAGGGCACCAAAGAAGGAAGGGAAGGTGAGGACAGGCTTCCCGGAGAAGCAGAAGGTTTAATCTCAGAAGAGCAAAGAATTTAGTAAGAGAAGAAGAAACTAAGAGCATCTGGGATATAAAGGACTAGCATGTACAGGGGCTTATGATATAACCACAGCCTAGTTACAGAGGACAGATTATTGGATGCGGCTGGCATAGACTACAATGTGAAGAACATAGAGAAACAAGAGGGCAGGGATCATCTCCTGAAAGGCTTCATGTGAGATGCTCCTGGAAGGGGCTCAGACAGTCTTTCATAATATGGACAGATTTGCATTTTTAAAGGGTAACTTGGCAATACGGTGGAGGGACTAGATGGGAACAGGAACATATAAACTGGAAGACTAGTTAGGAGACTACTGCAGAAGTCCAAGTAAGGAATTAAAAGGCCTACATCAGGGGCTCCTGGGTAGCTCAGTCAGTTAAACATCTGCCTTCGGCTCAAGTCATGCCCAGGGTTCTAGGATCAAGCCCCACTTTGGGCTCCTTGTTCTGTAGGGAGTCTGCTTCACTCTCTCCCTCTGCCCCCCCCCCCGGAAAACTCTGCTGGTGCTCTCTCTCAAAATAAAGTCTTAAAAAAAAAAAAGTCTACATCATGGCACTGTCACTGAGGCTGGAGAAGAGCTAATGGATTCAAGAGGCATCAGTTGGATCCATAGGGAGGGACAGGAAGGGGGAGGGCAATTAGGATGACTACCAGGATAGGCAGATGGTTCTGGACCGGCGAATGGTGCTTACCAGAACAGAGACTAGTGGAAAAGAAGCAAGCATAAGTGGGAAAATAAAGAGCTTATGCTTTTTGTCACATTGAATTTGAAATGCCTTCAAGATATCCAGGTGGAACTCTGCAGTGAGAAATGTGCAGATACGATGTCAGAGGCATCAATGGGAGGGCGGTTGTCAAGCATGTGGTTACAAGTCAGTCACCTGTGTTTGAGGCTTAGCCTCACCGTGACTTATGGTGACCCCGGCCAAGGTACTTGACTGATAACTTTGTTTTCTCGCCTATAAAGTTTGGATCATAATAGTACCTACATTTTATGCAAGTAGTGATAATTAAGCCAGTGCACATAGAATGCTTCAAACGGTGCATACATAGTGAGGACTCAGGATGTTACACAGAGAGGGTTTGTGCCAAATAGAAAAGGACTAAGAACCGAGCTCTAGAAAATCCTAATATTACAGGCAGGCAGAGGAGGGGAGAACCAAGAGGGAGACCATGAAGGAGCAGAAAGGTAGGAGGAGAGCCATGAAACCACCACATCACAGAAACCCAGAGAAGAGAGATTTCCAAGGATGGAATCCTCAAAGAGCCTGATACTGCAGAGCATTCTACTCAAATGAAGATGGAATTGTTTGCTCAAGTCGCTGCTGAAAACGTCATTAAGTGCTCTGACACAAATCTATTCAAGATGGTAGCCGCAAGCCATAACACAGGTTGGACACAGCAAGTGCAGGAGCTTCCGTCCTTGTAGAATTAGGTTCTGCCATGGAAAAGTCTCGGGACAGCACTGCTTTGAACGGATAGGTTGGGTTTAGAGCTAATCTGGCCCCTTGCATTCAGTTTAGAGTGCAATTTACGACTAAACTGGGTCCCTGGGCCTACACAAGGCTGGATCTGGCCTTTCCGGGTGAACTCAGTTTTGCATCCCTGGTGCTTGGCACAGGCTTTCAGAGCAGGTGTAAAGGCAGTTCTAACAGTGTTCTAAAAAAAAAAAAAAAATACAGTGTATTTTTAACTCCTCCCCAACCCTAAGTCATAAAGTACTTATTGCTGTTGGCTTGAAGCTAACTGAAGACAAGTGCCAACTAGACCATTGGCACATCCACTGGGGCACTGTCTGTCTCTGTGCTCTGTGGTCTACAGTGTCCATGGCTTAAGAAGCCCGAGCCGAAAGAGCCTGAGTAAAGTCCTACAGTTTGAGCAGCAGTGTGTGTGTTGAATTTGAAACCTTGCATCAGGCCTGAGAAAGCTCCACCGCTTGACTTTGGTCCTTCCCAGGGCCCTTGGGCATCTCCCTCACCCTGGCCTGCTGGACCCAGTCGCCCTGGACTGATTTCCAAGGAGTGGCTGTACGAGGTAGCCGCTGGTTTGGGTATTTGCCGCTTTGTGGTGAACTCCCTCCCTCTCTCTCAGTCATAAGTTTCCCAGATCTCAATAACCTTGGTTTTTGGTTTTTGGTTTTTGGTTTTTTTGTTAACCTGACTGCTAGACAAATAAACTTTGGGTGGAAAAGCTAAATATTTCACATCAAAAACTGTCCGCCCCCACCCCTCCCCACTCTGGTGTTTTGTTTTGTTTTTTTTAAGATTCTTTTCAAATCACCTTGACAGCCAGGGGTAGGACTCAAACTCACGACCCCGAAGATCAAGAGTCACATGCTCTCCTGACTGAACCCGCCAGGCACCCCTGTATCCTTAAATCAGACTTGCTGATAAATAACCACCAGCCCAGAGACAACCACCACAACTGTGAGGCCCAGTCATCACTGACCTAAAATTTAAAGTCCTTGCTGGCTCTGCCCGGGACGGAATGAAATAACAAACATGGCTTTTCCCTTCACAACTTACGGTCGCGGCTCCTGCGGCCAATGATTACAGAGACCCGTGGCCCATGGCCTTCCGTAGCCTGCTTGGCTCGACATCAAAGCAACGTAGGCGCCATCCATCCACCCAAGACAAGCACTTTTGTGGGTTTTATTGCAACATTCACTAATCAAAGGTTACAACGGGTGGAAAATAGGATAAATGTGTCTTGTAATGAAAGGTGAGGACTGGATTTGGGGCCTAAAAGGAGCCTGGAGGAGGAAAGGAGCAGCAGTGGCCTTAGTATTGACTGTTCTGTAGCTGTGAGGGGTGATCCCGGGGGCAGCACGGGTGGGACCAGCAGCGGCTGACACAGCAGAAGTGGCCTCAGTGTGTAAGGATCTGGGGCACCCACATGCCCCGTGACATGGTCTCCTCATCTCACAGGCAAGACCTGAAAGCCAGAGGGAACTTGCTTTAGGATGTGCTGCTGCTGCAAACAGGTCTGACGCTCAGGCCTCAGTGGGCTTCAGCTCGGACCCCAGGCCCAGCCTGGATGGGACCTGAGCTAAGGATCCTGCTGGAAAACTAGATCTCAGCACCAGGAAGGAACTTTCTACCAGTGACTACTGTGTGTTCGACTATGAAAACCCTCTAAAGACAAAGTCCAATATAGTCAAGCAGGAGGACAGGGTGTTTGGTTTTTTTTTTAATTTTATTTATGTATCTGACAGAGATCACAAGTAGGCAGAGAGGCAGGCGGGGCGGGAGGGTGGGAAGCAGGCTCCCCGCTGAGCGGAGAGCCCGATACGGGGCTCGATCCCAGGACCCCGAGATCATGACCTGAGCCAAAGGCAGAGGCTTAACCCACTGAGCCACCCAGGCACCCCGTTTTGTTTCTTAAATTCCACATATAAGTGAGATCATAGAATTGTCTTTCTGATTGACTTACTTAGCTTAGAATAATATCCTCTAGTTCCATCCGTGTCATTGCAAATGTCAAGATTTCATTCCCTTTGATGGCTGCATAGTATTCCATTGTATATATACACCACATCTTCTTTATCCATTCATCTGTCAGTGGACATCTGGGCTCTTGCCACAGTTAGGCTATTGTGGACATCGCTGCTATAAACATTGGGATGCAGGTGCCCCTCTGGATCACACTACATTTGTGTCTTTGGGGTCAATACCCCAATTGCTGGATCGTAGGGTAGCTCTATTTTCAACTTTATGAGGAACCTCCATGCTGTTTTCCAAAGTGGCTGCACCAGCTTGCATTCCCACCAGCAGCGCAGGAGGGTTCCCCTTTCTCTGTGTCCTTGCCAACATGTGCAAAATGACCAGATTTGAAAACCTGCATATTCCAAAGGGAAGAATCCCTAGCACCCCATTTTATCCGCCTGAGAGGGATCTTTTTAAATACACAGTAATGAAGTTCATCCAACCGCCTCTCCGGGTTGCAGACTCTCTTCCTTCGGCAGAAAGTGCATCTGCTGGCCAAACAGAGCAGTCAGGAATAAACGACTACACCTCGGCCAGGAGGCACGGCTGTCTCTCGGTTCAGTGCCGTGGAGGGCAGATCCCAGAGGCCAAGAGTCTTGTGACGTCAGGAAAGTGCATAAAACCTGCTTGATGGCTGCCCCACTCCTTGACCTTCACTTGAAATACCCTTCCCATCCACCCATCCCTCCTCGCCCTCCCTCGGACCGGCCTTCAAGGCAACGGCAACTCCCGGCATGTATCAGATGCCAGGGAATGCCTGGCTGGGTGACTAGATGGGCACAGGGAGAAAGAGAGCAGGCAGAGAGATCACTGGCACCTGTCGAGGACAATGGATGCCTAGAGAGGTAGCTAAACCTTCCACGCATGCCCCAGCGGGCGAACTCTGCCTTCCTCTTGAATAACCCTCTTGCCCATTCTTGGCCACTCAGGCAGTTCTTCCCTTCCTTGCATTAGAGAGATTTAACGTATCTCCCTGCCCCCCCCAAAGATATCACCCCCCCACCCCGCCCGTCCCCCGCAGCCCTCTAGTGAGGCAGAGCTGATGCTCAGGAGAGAATGGGTTCTGACTGGCCCATCTGGGGACACAGCGGAAACAGCCATCAGGACTAAGAGTTTCAGGCCAGGGGACCAGAGGGGAGAGATGGGTGTCTAACTCCTGCGTCCTGTGTTTCGGCTGCAGCATCACGGCCACCGCGGCCAGCATCGGAGCTGCCGGCGTGCCCCAGGCCGGCCTGGTGACCATGGTGATCGTGCTGAGCGCTGTGGGGCTGCCCGCCGAGGATGTCACCCTCATCATCGCCGTCGACTGGCTCCTGTGAGTTGGACTAAAGGCACTGCCTCGGCCGGGTGGGGAGGCGGGCGTCCCAGCCGTGGGGTGTCTGCAGGCTGTCATCGTCCTGTCCTCAGATTGTCTAATGAGCCATCTGTCGCTGCTTTCATTTCCTTCCGGCCAGGCCATCTGATAACGTGCTGAAACATTAACTTCATCTAACTCTGAGCGGTGATTCTCAAAGGCCAGGGATCTCCATTAGCTCGTTCAGACCTGATAATGCTCACGGACAGGAGTTGGGTGCGGGAGCAGATGGTAATAAGGGAAGGAAGCTGGACAAGGTCCCAGACAGTCCAGACCCCACAGGCTCCCCTCGCCTCTCGGGGCCCTGGGTCAGCCTCACAGGTTCCGAGCGGCCTGGTTCGACGGCAGCCCTCCCTCCCGAGATCCTCAGCATCGTCAGGGGCAGTGGCATGAGCAAAGACTCGGGAGTAAGACCGGCCTTTGAATCCCTGATCCACATCTCAGTGGCCGTTTGGCCTTGAGCAAGTTCCTTAGCGTCCGGGAGGCCCCACTGCACGGTCTGGGGGATGGAACTCTGCGGCGTACTCATCGGGTGGGCGCCGGCTCCGAGCGAGCTAATGCCAGCAGGGAGTCCAGAACAGGGTCTGACAGGCAGTGTGCGCAGTCGTGGCCGGTTTTATGGTCACCGTTCGATCGGTTTGGACCGTCCACGTCCCAGTCGACAGCTCTCTCACGTCCCCACACACAGGGCTGAGGAACACAGCAGAACATCTGGGCAGGAGTGTGTGATCCTCAGGTGTGATCCCCAGGTTCCAGTTAGAATGAACTTGAGGTCCCCGGCTTTATCCTTAATACCCACTCTGTGCATTGGTCCCCTGGCCCTCGGGGCGCGCGGGGCTCCGCATTGAGCCTTTTCTCAGAACCAGCCGGGGGTCACAGGGGCGAACAGCGCCGGCGGGCTGGCAAGCCGCAGCTGAAACGAAGCTAGTCACAGCCGGAGGAAAAGCTGCCGCCCTGGGAAGGCAGGCCCGGTGGGGCCCCCTCAGCAGCTGGCTGGTCCCGCGAGCCCCCGCCGAGGTGACACCTTTCTTGCCAAGATACCCTTTCACTGAGGCAAGTGCTTCCAGTTTTCTTTCTAGTGATGAGGGTGGGTTGGCTCTTGCCTCCTTTCCCTGATTCTTCCCGGAACCCTGGACCTTCACTTCCAAGATCCCGAAAGAAGTCAAAGGTCCTGTCTAGTCCGCGGGATGAAAAGACGCCGGTTGGTTCCTACCGGAACTAGCTCAGTCCATGGCCTTGTTCTAGATCACAGAGGGGCCTCCAGAATGGGGCTGGGCAAACACTGGTGGCCTTTCCTGTCCCGCAGAGGTGGGTCTCACGAGAAAGTGTTCGCGTGCACGCTGCCTCCTGGCAGGGCCCCGCTGTCCTCTCACCGGGACGCCTTCCCGGCTACGTCTTCTTCCCACGGTGTCTCCTCCAAGCTGCGCAGAGTCAAGGCCGGCTCGGGGTGCCGCGAGGAGGAAGCCGCTCCTTGGCTGGTCCAGCTCTCTGGCTCTGTACCGTCCCTGCTGACTTGCTCGTAGAGTGACTCGGTGTGGCAGAGAAACGACTACTCTCAGGACACACACACACACAGGAACCCTCGGCTGCACGCACACACACACACTCCCCGCCAGATACCTCTCACGGGATCCCCTCCCCTAGTCAAGAGAGAGCCTGGAAATGTCCCAAGACGGGGGAGGGGGGAGCTTGCGAGATTCTGACCCTTCCTCACACTTCCTTGGGACGAGAGGATGGAATGTGGGGAGACTGGTGCTGGGTTTCGGAGGGTCTTTGTGACTTGCGGGGAGCACACGCCCGGGGAGCCTGTTTGCTCCTTCTGCACTTCTGTGAGCCACCTTCTGCCCCAGGCCTGAGAGGAGCGGAGCCTATGATCCGGTCACCAGGATGGCAACTTTCCCCACTTGGTTAATTCGTAACTGAATGCTTCAGAGCCTTGTCTCTCTCCCGCGGTGCCTGGAAATGAACTTCGGGCCTCCTGTCTCTCTCTTCCCCAGGGACCGGTTCAGGACCATGGTGAACGTCCTCGGGGACGCGTTCGGGACAGGCATCGTGGAGAAGCTGTCTAAGAAGGAGCTGGAGCAGATGGACGTTTCATCTGAAGTCAACATCGTGAACCCCTTTGCCTTGGAATCCACAGTCCCAGATAACGAAGATTCTGACACCAAGAAGTCCTACGTCAACGGAGGCTTCGCGGTGGACAAGTCTGACACCATCTCGTTCACCCAGACCTCACAGTTCTAGAATCCCTGGCTTCACAGGACCAGGAATGATGAAGGACAGCTCCATGAGAGTCATCTCTTAGCAAATCCAAACATTAAATAAGGAAGAGAAAAACACGAATGGCCAACTGTACGTTTGATTTGATACATAGACTTCCAGATTATTTTCTATATTTGAGTTCACGGCTTTCGCTCTCTGGGTTCTGGGATTTGGGGGTGGGGCAACATGAAAGAAAACAGATGAAGAGGAAAGCTGCATTGTCTGCAATGTAAAAATTCTGCGAGAGACAAAGTTTGGAAGTAGATAGAGTAGAAACTGTTGGATTAGGACGTGGACATTGAAGAAAAATTGCTTTCTCATACGCAGCCCAGTGTTTTGGGTTTTTTAAAAAAAATACTCTCGTTGATTACAAATTTTTACTCAGGCTTTCTATTGGCATGGATTTCCTTTGACTTCTCACACTTTTATAGATTACAATGCATATAAACACCCCTCCCCCATTAATGTGCCAAACTGTCCATTTTTGACTCATCTCCAGCCAATTTCAAAGTAATCGCTTTGAAAGAAAACAGACCAGCACAGTTCTGCAATCAGAGTGTAAAGACCAGTGTGGGGTTTTGTGGGAAGGGTTCTTTTTTCAATGTACTGTATTGGGACACTGGTAACTAGTGACCCAGTGTTCGGTGTAGAGCTAGCTAGATATATATATGTGTACATATTTATTATTTTCATATAAGTTGCCAGGCAGAGATCAGAACCGAACCATCAATGTGAAATAAAGAGCTCTCCTCATACTTGAACGATAACTATGATCTCAATCCAGACCTGCTTTAGGGCTTCTCCAAACTCCTGTCTCAGGAACACAAGAATGAAAAATCATGTTGTCTGATTGTTCCACGTCTGTGTGTCAGCCTCAAAGCAGACATGTCTTACGGTGATACCCCAAGGCGGCATTGCCGTTCCTCTCCGACTCTTGGACTCGACTGTACTGGGAGGGAATCCCTGTCAGCGCTGCGTAAGATGGCATACAGAGGTGTCACCCGCATAAGGCTGGATGTGCTGCTATCCAGCTGGAAGTCTCCATTCTTCCGAGATCAGTTATACCCACTTAAAAGTGACAGGACTTTACCCTTTGGTACCCCTCGGGGCCCAAACCACAGTGGCGAGCTCCCAGCTAAGTTATAGTTTAATATGGGTTTGATGGATTGAACATGTCACACTGGCCAGAAAAAGCACTGTCCCTGCCCTGGATTCCTGCAGAGTTCGGTCCCATGATATGAGACGTGGTTATCAGTGGTTCAGGGAAATTCTCCCATTGTATGAAACTCGTCTCCTCCTCCAACTGCTAGTCTAGCCACCCCGGCCCTGCTCCTGACCATCCATTTCCTGTCATTTTTCTGCTAATTTGTGAAGATAGTCGATTAAAAAGTCTGTGCTCCGGCTCTCACCTTGTAAATAACGCTTAACATAAAAACTTGTATTTACACCGAGACCGAAAGAGTCCCGCTCCCGCAGTACCGAGCAGCCAATGGAAGCCTGTGCTCCGGTATTTAAGAAACCAGACGCTGTGCCAAAGGTCGTGGAAGAGTAAGTACGTGCCCGGTACTGACCACCCATCCCTGGGATCTAGCGGAGAGTGAGCCTGGACTGTCACACATACCATCAGTACAGTGATTCGAGAGGAGATTTAAAAGGCAAATACTGATGGTGTGCGCTGGAGTCCGTCTAAATACCGATGCAGCGGAATCCCTCGTTTGTCGTGGGCTGGCAGGCCTCACCGCCTCGGCAGGTGGCTGGGATCGCAGGTCACCCCTGTTTGGAGTGAGCTTGTAACCAGCCTCTTAACACGCTGTGCTGTTAACCCGTAAAAGAACAATGTTCCATCCCAGTCTCAATAAATGCTTCTGTCCTTCCTCCTCGCCAGCCTCCTTCTTCCTTTATTCTTTAATCTCACTTACTCAGAAGGGGCGTGGGAAGGTGGGGACTTGGTCAGTGGACTCAGAGTGGAAACGGATTATTGTTTTCAAAGCTTGTTTACACCCGAGGATGGGAAAGCCGGGCTTGACGAAAAGTAATGGGAAGCTTTGCGTGAGTCCGTGGGGATGGTAAGGCTGATATACAGGGCCCTAAACGGTGGAGAGTTTGTCCCTATTTAACCACTGAGATGAAAGGGAAGGTATAATCTGGCTAGAAACTCCTATACTGGGAGGGAGTCTTATCTCCATGTCATGGTGCCCTGGTTTCACGGAGGGACCATTCCTGCCCTCTGAGATGTGCCTACGAACGACAAATGGGTCACGACAGGGCTCTCCTGGCAGACTCACTCGTCTATGACCAACAACGATGGAGAGCTCCCTACCCTGAGAGAGGACAGTGTCTTACAGAAATGCTTACCACCACCTGGACAGACTGATCGAGGACAGGTACGTCTCCAGGTGACGCGGGATGCAACACCAGCTCCCCAGCTACTCAGACTTGTTTGCAAGAGTTAATCCACCTGAGCAGGGCGCCCCAGGACTTGGATCTTTTTTTTTTTTTTTTTGAAGATTTTATTTATTTTTTTTGACAGACAGAGATCACAAGTAGGCAGAGAGGCAGGCAGAGAGAGAGGAGGAAGCAGGCTCCCTGCTGAGCAGAGAGCCCAATGTGGGGCTCAATCCCAGGACCCTGGGATCATGACCCGAGCTAAAGGCAGAGGCTTTAACCCACTGAGCCACCCAGGCGCCCCCCCCAGGACTTGGATCTTGCCCGGTGTACTCACGTACTAAGAAACAGTGTTATCTGCTCTCCTAAGGGACTAGGTCTCAACAGATCTTTGTGAGCCCACTGGGTATGACGCCGTTTGTTAAAAACACACCCCATTCTTGGGAGAGCTGGGGAAAACTGTACTTGGCTCATTACCCGGCTGTGAGTCAGCAATCGTGTTGGCTTTGCAGGTGTTGAGAATCTTCCCTCCTGAAACAGAAAGAGGAAATGGTCCCGCAGAGCCCTGGGAGAATGCCAAGAAGATTCTGTGCAACAGGATCCATACTCTGTATTCCCTAACTGCCCAGCAAGGCACCAGAGAAACCAGTTGAGTGGGCACACAGCCCTGACAGCTAATCAGCTCTGGGACTCATGCCAATGCTGTAAGCCCCAATTCTTATCCTGTGAAGTGAGGACAACAAATCTTGTCTCGTGAGACTGCTGTACGTATTAGATGAGAACACGGATGTGGTGCACCTAGTGCATAACATGTCCAGTAACTGCTAGTGCCTCTTGCCCCAAAGAACGCCATACACCCTCACCCCCCGTTTGCAGGGGTGAACCACAGACAGGCAGCTTCCCAAGTTCAGATGTTTTAGGGCCCTTGCCACTCACGTGGCTGAGGACGAGACCTCCCACCGCTCGACCTTACTACCCGGGTTATTGGAGCAAAAGTAAATCCAACCTCGTGAGACTTAACAAGCAACCCCCATTCCATAAAGGGGGAAAGCCCATTCTGAAAATGGGACATTTCCACCTTAACAGCCTAAGACCTTGAATGTTTCCTCCTGTAGAAGATCATGCGGGGATGAAGCACAGGTAAGTGTCCCCATCTTTCATCTGTGCTCCGAGACACAGAGGGAGTGGAGGTGCTGGGGCGCAGGCTTGAGGCTGAGATGCCCATTCGTGGAGCAGCCCGTCCCGCATGCTGGAATCACAGCAGGTTTGCGTTTGTCGTCCTGGTCCCTAAACCTCATGTAAACTATCCCCACCTGCTGCGGCAGACTTTGTTCTGGGCCCCACGTGGGGCTTTGTAATACACTCTATGCGGGGTCGCCTGCCTCCCTCCCCTGCAGTCTTGGATTTCTTAATTGAAAGCCCTGCCATATAAACCACCAGAAGCAGGTCTTGCTCGGTTCGCTTAGGGAACAACCTCCTGATCTGTTTACATTGCATTAGGTGCCTGCGCCTCACCACACGAAGTTACTGACCGTGGGTGGGAGACCACTGGGGACGTGTCTCAGGGGCCTGGGCTGAGTAAGGCCACAAAACTCCTAAGCAAGCCATAAGATTTAAGCACATAACTGATGTCCCGTTTGCCCTCTCATTCGGAAAAAGCCGGTGCTGGGTAAGATTCGGAGGCGGTCTCTCTGGGATTACAAACACATTTCTGGTTTCATCTACAGATCTCCACTTTGCCCAACTGCAAGGCATCACAACGTTCAGTACAGTTATTAGTAAACCCTCCAAGCCCAG